>JAJONR010001106.1:0-147597 GCA_029582245.1 Solanum etuberosum | reverse complement strand
ATCATCAGGTTAGAAGGTTGAGAAACAAAGAAGTCGCTTCAGTTAAGGTTTTGTGGAGGAGTCAGTCTGTAGAGGGAGCTACTTGGGAAGCAGAAGCAGCCATGAAGGCCAAGTATCCTTATCTCTTTCCTTCCGATTCCATTCCAGCTTGAGGTAATAGTTCCTCTTCAGTTTTTCAGTCATTCATGCGCAGATTCAGTCTTAGTATCATGTTCCTTCACTTTGTACTTGCATTTTCAGCGTATTTGCATGTCCTTGGAACTCAGTTCAGTCAGAAACCTATTTTCAGAAATTAGTGGTAGGGTTTGCAGCTCTTTCCCTCCATATTCAGCTAGTTTAGTCTTCATTCGAGGACGAATGTTCCCAAGGGGGAGATAATGTAACACCCCGTATCCTAGACAGACCAGATTGCAGATTTAAGAAGCTACAGGTGCCACCGACGGGCACCACCTACAGACCGTAGGGTGACCCATGGTCCGTCCTGGTGGTCCGTGGTTTACCACCTGGAGCCCCTCCTAGAAAAGCCCAGAAAAATTATTCTAAGTCCAGACCTACGCTAGGACCTACAGACCGTAGGTCAGACCATGGTCCGTGGTCCAGGGCCGTAGGTCGGACCCTAGATTTCTAGTGAAGAACTCTAGAAAATTCAGCCAAGGCATGACCCACGGCCAGGACCTATGGACCGTAGGTCAGACCATGGTCCGTGGATCATGGCCTTCAGGTCCAAGCCCTAGACGCCAGTCGACGGACGACCAGCACGGACCGTCGGTCCAGCCATGACCCATCGGTTGGTCCAACAAAAGAGTCATCCTGCCAGGCTAAGCCTGGGGTGAAGTCTGCATATCAGTCACTCCCTCTGTCTGGGCATCACTGTCTGACTCATCAGCATCCTTGGTCCCACTGGAGCCTACCATAGATGTATCCCTGAGCAATGCCTGCACATCTGTCTCTACCATGGCCCCCTCAAGATCATCCAAATCATCATACACAACTCGAACACCCAACTGCTCCTCATCTGTCTCTGCCTCGGACTCGGCATCTGCCTCATCGGCCTTAGTATCATCTCCGGTCGTAGTAGCCGGAGGAACCTCAAAACTGGTCGGAATATCAACACTCAGCATCTTTGGAACCTCCACAGTCCCAAATAACATCGATAAATCCATGGACATGAGCTCGTCCACATCTTTCCTTACCCCAGCAACCTCGGCCTTCAAGGCCGTCACAGCATCTGTAGCACCCTAGCTCTGCTCACAAGCCTCCACCCTCACTGTCAGGGCATCTAGTGCCAACTTGTGGCCCTCAATCAATGATCTATGCTCCCTCAACTCAGCCCTAATAGGAGCTAGGGAGGCAGCAATGGCCCTCTCTATCAACCCAGGCACAATGACCTCTATCCGGGAGGCACGCAGATCAGCAGATTGGGCCAGATGGCCCATCTTGTAAAGCATGGCCTGGGTGATAAGGGGTCGGGAAGAAGCAGTAGCAGGAGAACTAGTGGGACGGGATGCATCAGAAGTACTAGGAGTCTCAGAAACAGGAGGGCCAGATGTACCTGAGAGGCCATGATTGCCTCAGTCGGCAACATATCAACGTCGACCTCTGGGAATGTATCCACCGTTGCTGCCCTCCTTCTATCGGCCTCACCCCACATGTAGTCGGCCTCAATACGCCGGATGTTAGTAGAAGAGGTGGATGTCACCTCCACATCCATCTTCTCATCTCTCAGAACATGGGCCCGTCTGCATAACTCGGTGATTAGGACCGGAAATAAGAGTTAGGTCTGTCTCTACTTGGCCCTCATGGCTATCTCTTGCTCGATCAGCAGCCCAGGTTCAACCTCTGGTGATCTATAATCGACCCTAGACAGGCTGCCTTCAGGTGTCGGAGGATGGACTCGTTCTGTTATGGCATAATGGTGCTGCTAATAAACCCGAACCAATATCTTTCAGCAACGTTCATGTCCTTCTTCTCAATAGGTGCACCTGCCTCAATCCACCTCGGGGTGACATCGAAGATGAGGGATGCCATTCAACCATTAAGATCATCCACAGTCTTCTTCTTGATCAAGTTTAGGTAATCATGCATGAAATCGGATGAGCACCCAAGTACCGTATTGATATCTGAACATCTGCACTTGACCTTATTTCCCCGAACAACCACGAAGTCAGCTGGCTTGAAGGCACTTGCCTTCTTCTTCCCTTTCAGCACTAATTTTCCGTATGACTCATAGAATTCCCGGACCCAAGTAGGAATGTATGGGCCTTGAGGTTTTGTAAATACCTCAAACTTCTGGAACCTCAGAGTATTCCACACCTTAGGATGTTTGTCCACCACACCATCTGTGGACAACCACTTTTCTTCCAGTATTGTCCTCAAACACTCGGCCTTTATTCGGTTGAGTGACCGGGGAGGAGGACCCTGAACTGGTGGTGCCTGGACCACTGTCTGAGCAGGAGGAGGAGCTGGAGCTGAAGCTGGAAGAGGAGGAGTAGGCAACGGAGGCACCGGGATACTAGACGGATCATTTAAAGATTTGGAGCATAACTCCGCTCTCCTAGCTTGTAATAACTGATCATCTTTTGGCTCGGAGATGGAAGCCGGAGAACCATCCTCAGAACCACCCTCACTATCGGAGGGAGTGAGGTATGTGTCATAAATTCCCTCACTATCAGAGCTCCCCTCCACCAGTGTGGGTAGCACTGAGCCTTTGCCCTTGCCTTTTCCCCCTTTCGGAGGAAGTATAGTAGCTTTAGCCTGGGAAGTAGCTGCTTCCTCATTGATTATAATCCCACCTGCCCACTTTCGGGGCGGTTTGTCTCTACCAGCTACTTTGGCTCTAGCCATACCTGCAAAATAATGTGAAAAAAGTTAGATAAAGTTAAGAAAAACTTCAGGGAAAAAATTGTAGGAAGACTCACCGAACCACTTTGGCGAGCCAGGTCGGGATCGTCGAAAGTTCCAGAACAAAAATACTCAAAAATTAAAGTTGGTCGGTGATGTCTAGGGCCATTCGGCGGATCGCCGAAACCTTTCGGTGAACTAGAAGTAACTTACCAAAAGTTACAGAACAATTTCAAGAATTTGGGGAGTAGACTGGCGATCAGGAAGTGCTTTCGGTGAGTCACCGAGTTAACTCGGTGAGCACAAGCATATCGCCAAAAGTTACAGAATTCAAACTCAAAATTTAGAGAATTAAAAGGCAATCTAGGGTACATTAGGTGAACCGCCGTACCACTCGTCGAGCTCGACCCAGCTCACTGAGTAGCCCAACGTGCAAGATTTTTGCCCCGTACTTCAAAATCAAGCCTATAGCCCACAAAAACAAAATTAAAGACTCACATTAAGCAATTTACTCTAGACCCATAGGAAACATGCCCTCGAGGTACTCAGACTTCCCTTGATTTGAAAAAAATGGTCAATTGTCGTCTTTTGCCCTTAAGAATGATGTCAACTACTCTATCATTGAGAAAAATTCACAACTAGCACAATTCGGGGTCACTCAGACTTCACCCTGAAAGACCTACACCATTTTCAACACAACCCAACAATTTTATTAGTTAACGACACGGGAAATAACCATTTACGACCAATTAATTTTGATTTCAATTAAAGACAGGCAAACAAACTACCACACGATGCACAAAACAACATTCAATACAGATAACGACTACAAAACCACAATTGCATTTGATTTCAAATAACTATAGAGCAGGGATTGCGGGGATCAGAAAACCAACCTTTTATGCTAGAAAATTTTGAAAAGCTAGGCAGCAAAGTAATCCAACAAGTCCACCCCGAGCAAAGATCCCAAACGAGAGTAAATCGAAAGCATGGAAATAAAAATATGATCGGTTGTGAGAGTATGGAAGTTAAAAAGTATGAAAGTGAAGAGATTTTTGAATTTAAAATGTTTTGGCCTTTTAAAAATCTTTCGTTCGCGCGCTAGTTGGCGAAGTAAGTCGTGGTCGCCAACCCACTCGGCGATTCGCCGAGTGTCCCTTTAGCTCGCCGAGTTTTACAGAATCCCCAGCAACTTGGGTGGTTTAAATGGCTGTCAAAGTCGGGCTCACCGACCTGTTCGACGAGTCGCCAAATGGAATTTAGGCTCGCCACGTTTTACAGAACCCCCATCAAGCTGGGTGGTTCAAACGGCTGACCAAATCGGGTTCGCCGACCTATTTGGCGAGCCGCCGACTGGGCTTTTAGCTCGCCTACTGCTCATTTTCTTACACTTTCAATTTTTCAACCTGCACAATCATCACCCGTTATTCAAACAACAGTACTAAAAGCATTAAAGACTTGGGTTGCCTCTCAAGAAGCGCCTTATTTAATGTCGTGGCACGACGTGGATACGCTTTCAAGATTCATTTTTTGGATTGGCCAAAGTGTCACTTGGTAGGCCTCCTTTTGGTCTGGGTTCAAATGAGATAAAATTTGACCCATTTGCGTTTCCAATTGTTTGATAGACACTGAGTGAGAGGTGACCGTCTGATTGAGAGTTGAGACGTCATCCTTCATTTCTTTCAAAACTTTGTCCGACTTTTCCACCATATTAAGAATTCGTGCAAGCATGTCTTCCGTACGAAAGTTCTCCGGGTCAGCCCTTTGCTCCTTAGGCTTTTGACGTTCATGGGGTGGAACGTATATTTCCTTGTCACCATCCCGTTCCTTCCAATTAGCACCACGATCACGCCATTCTCTGTCACGATCTCTCCATCCATCATCCCTTTCTCTATTCCAACCTGGATTCCCACCCGGCCTTGGATAACTCGGACGAAAACCACCACCTTGATTTACAAGGAAGCTCATTTACTCATTATATATAGCCTCAAAATGTGCCTCATCGGGGTTTACACCGTTAGCACCAATAGCATTTACACTTTTCGACCCACTCCCCATAACGTTTTTCACTAAGATATCCAGCTGGGTCATCATTTTTGCCATATTTTGGTCTCTCTCTTGGTCTTTCTCGATCAGCTCTTTCGTCATTCTAAAAGTGAGAGGAGACACTTGGTCCTCTTGAGTGTACCAAACTCTATTGATTTTGGTCATGCCATCAAGCAAAGTAGAGGCAATCTAAAACGGCTGTTGCATGATACCTCCTTGAACAAGTTGATCAGCCACTCCTTTGTTCACAGAATCTAAACTCCGATAGAAATATTGTAGCAAGACGTCATTTGGGAGTCCATGAGTTGGACATTGAAGTAGCAATTTCTGAAACCGTAGCCAAGTTTCATGGATTGGCTCACCATCCAAACGTTTGAAACCTTGGATATTGTCTCTTAATGACATCATCCTCGAAGGAGGAAAGAACCTTGTGTAGAACGCTTCGATCAATTCATCCCAAGTAGTAATGGAGTTCCTAGGTAAGTCGGCTAACCATTTGGTAGCATCACCCATTAGAGAAAAAGGGAACAATCGGAGTCGAACCGACTCTTGGGATATGTTCTTGAACGAGAAGGGACCACAAACGTCCACAAAATTCCGAATATGGTCATAGGGATCCTAATGAGCCAAGCCTCCAAATAACCCCTTCATTTGCAAGAGTTGCAGCATCGTGTTTGTCATGTGCAACACCGCATTTCCCTCAGCTTGAGGGAACCAGATAGCACCTAAACCACCCAAATGTACCACATTCACCGGTACTTTATTCACATCGTTCAAGTTAGCGATGTCATCATTTTGGCCTATTTGGCTGGCGTTGCTTCCATTGACACTCATTTCGTCACCTGCTCAAAGGCAACAAACAACATACAAAAAGGGTAAATAGGTTAAACTACAACACAATCAAATCACAAACCAACTTCAATAAAAGAATTCTATAACACCACTCCCTGGCAGCGACGCCATTATTGATGAACGCTCACAGTACACCTCATCCAATACTAGGTGTAAGCGATCATTATCTAGTATAAAACCCAACAAAGAGTTGGGGTCAAACCCATAGGGAGCAGTTCAGTAAGGAGTTCAATTAAGAAGTAAAAGTTGCGATTCTAATCGGTTATAGAAGTAGACATTGTTGAAATCAAACAAACTAAGTTAAAGGTTTGACAACGAATGTCAGATGGGGGTTTAAAGGTGTCAATTAGCAACTATGGTAATCACGAATATAAGGGAGTAGAGAAGTAAAAGAGGATTCTCAGGGATGTGATCGATTATATGCTAATTTCACTATATCGGTAATTGAAGTTTATTGATAATTTGTTGAATATTAGTGGGTAAGATGGACTACAGGTGCAATAGCTTTCTCTCGAACAACTATTACGATTAAGGTGAATTCTCTCGAACCTCGACAAGTTTAACACTATAAACAGCCCAAAACCTTAATTTATCTACTCTCTCGAGCTAGACAGGTAGGAATGAGTTAAGATTCACTATCTCGAGCTGAACCCACAACAACCCACACACTACAATCATCAATCGATAGCCTTAGTTTTAAAACCTCTCTCTCGAGGAAGCCCAAAACACTAAGCTAAAACTGCATTTGTAACTACAATTCATAAATTAACAATCAACTATCAATCAAACCCACTTCAAAACATCAATTAATTCATTAAACAACAATACCCATAAGCTAATTAGACAAATAATCACATCATCACACCCCAAGAATTGGGGTTTAGCTACACATCATAAAAAGGAAGAATTCAATACCAATTATGTTCTCCATAATCTGGGTATTGCTATCCAAGTCTTTACAATGGTCCAAAATGCTCAAAATCAAAAACCCAATCCAAATCTACTTGAAAAATTCCTTCAACAAGGTTCAACAATGAAAAATACATAGAGAACTACTACACTCAGAAGAAAATTCGAATTCTAATCTCCAGGGACTAAACTCTCTCCAATACTCTTTTAAAAATTCAATTTATACTTTCCCAAATTTTAGCTGCAAGGACCATTAGGCAAGGTAAGTCAGGTGTCGCCGACTAGGTCGGCGACTCACCAATCGTTCCATTCCATCGCTGGTCTTCCTTGGCTCTATATCCTCAAAGTTCTATAACTTTAGGCGATTCAAGTTTGGTCACCGATCCATTCGGCTATTCGCCGAAGGTCCAAATCTGTCACCAAGTAGGCTTCTGCCCAGGGCTGGTAGTCTGGAACTTTAGGCGAGCTAGAGTGCCACTCGACGAGTTGCCGAGTGGCTTTGGTGATTCTCAGCTTTTGTTATCTTCAACCTTTTTCATCTTTTTATCTCCTTTTTGCCCGGTAATATCCTTGCCTTGCTCTTTTACCTTCATTGCTACACATCAACACTTTAACATCGGTTTAGAGCATAAGTTAGACATTTTAGGACATAAGACTATGAAAACCAAGCCCTAAATGAGTCAAAATCTAAGACTCATCAGTTATCTTCTCAGTATTTACATTCTTTTTCAATTTACAATATGGCTCAGTCATGCCTTGTTTCAGCTTATATATGTTTGTTCAGCTTAGTATCTATATCATGCATGCTCAGTACATTCAAAGTACTGACACATACTCTGCGCTACATCCTTTTATGATGTAGGTTCAGGTACTCAGCATCCAGATCGCGCTTAGATCGATTCTCGATCCGCACTCAGCAGCTTCAATGGTGAGTCCTCATATTCCGAGGACAACAGACATGCTTTCATTTTTTGTCTTTACTTTCAGTTTTCATTTTTGTTAGAATTAGCTTAGGAGCATGTCCCAGCAACTCAAATCAATTAGAGAGTTTTCAGACATAGTAGTAGAATCAGCTTGACCTATTAAGTTATCTTTCAGTTGTTATTAAACTCTTAGTATGTTTCATACATTCATACTAGTTGGGTATTCCCCACTTTCAGTTATCTATTGTTTAGCTTCCGCATAGTATCTGATTTATTTAGTTTTCTTTCAGTATGCTTATGATATGTCAGACATATGGTTAGCTTGGGGTCATTCGTGATCCTAGGTCCCGTGTTACGTCAAGGGGGTAGCCTCGGGGCGTGACAAGCTTGGTATCAGCGCATTAGGTCTAAGAGTCCTAGGATGTCTGAAAGCCGCACCAAGTCGAGTCTCTTTCATGGGTGTGAATTGAACAAATTCTATGAGGGGAGGCTACAAAGTGTTTTAAGAAAAACTTCACTTTCCTTGCTATATTTATCGTGCGTGAGTATGAACTCTATTCAATCTCCTTCTAACTCCTTCTCTTCGCATTTCGGAAAATGCCTCCCAGAAGAGCTAATGCAAGGAATCAACTAACAGCTCCAGCAGACCCATTGAATAGGCAAGTCATGCATGCCTAGTTCAGGGCTGCTTTCCAAGTACTTGCTCAGGCCATGACTACCCAGGTCAATCAGTAGGTTGTGATCCCAGCTCTTCCATAGACTAACACTGCTACAGCAAGAATCCAAGGCTTTACTAGGATAAACCCTACAAAGTTTCATGGGTCTAAGTCAGAATGAGATCCACAAGAGTTTCTCGATGACATCTAAAAGGTAGCAACCCTACCCTTCATCAGGTCCTGGTTGTTCGTGAAAAAGAAAGATGGTTCCCTCAGAATGTGCATTGACTATCGACAGTCGAACAAAGTCACAATCAAGAATAAGTAGGCGTTTGGCCATGCGATACCATATCACGATATGGAATCAGCGTTTGGACATGACATTTTACGCTGATTCCATATCATTAGATGTGATTCCATATTCTCCAAAAACCATGACATAAAAATTCCATATCATGATTTGAGATATTTTTAATATAAAAATTGATCCACAAGTTTATATTTTATTAAAACAACCCCACATTTATATCTACTAACCATTTATTTCATATGTAAATAAAATTTATAATTACATCATTATTTTTTAAAATTTATTATTCTCACCGACATAAAATTTATTATTCTCACCAACAAATAGTCACTTTAACTCACACCAACCGATTGTTGAGTAATAAATTTATTCTCTTCATTTACTCCAGCACCTTATTTATTACTTCTACCGTTTTGTATTTATTAAAACTTATAGTTATATCTATTTGAAGAACAGTGCAAATCAAATTGATGCAGTGAAAATTGTCATAGCTTGTGCAGTGTTACATAATTATTTGCGAGAATACCAAAGGATTGATGAAATATTTATGGTCTATGAGCATGAAAGTATAGTTGTGGATGATATTGACCAACGAATGGCTCAAAGCAACAATGTTGGTTTATCTTCTCGGTATGATCGAGAAATGCAAGTTCAGCGTGAGGAAATTATCTGTACTATGTGGGAAGATTATATTAAAGACTAGTACACTACAATTTATGTTCAATTTTTTTTTATTGAAGTAAAGTTAGATGAAACATTTACTTAAGTGGAGAACAAATAGCTTTGTAATAATTTATTATACAATTTTATAATTTTTTATTTATTTGGTAAGATTGAATAAACAATTGGGGCTATTTTAATAGTTTTACAATTTATGGGATTTTTATGTTTATGAGAAAATATATAACACAAAAATTTCATATCGCATGTCCAAACAAAACTTCAATTTCATCTCATAATTCCATATTATGATATCATATCATGATTCCATATCATGATACCATATCGCATGGCCAAATGGGCCCTAAGTATCCCATCCCCAGGATTGATGACTTGTTCGACCAACATCAGGGTGCTAGCTACTTTTCTAAGATAGACCTCAGACCCGGCTATCATCAGCTCAGAGTCAGAGATACTGTCATTTTGAAGAAAGCTTTCAAAACTCGGTATTGTCATTCTGAATTTGTAGTTATGTCTTTCGGACTAACAAATGCTCCTGCACCTTTCATGGATTTAATGAACATGGTGTTCAAACAGTACTTGGACTTGTTCGTTATCATCTTTATTGATGATATCCTTATTTATTCTCGGAGTGAGGAGGAGCATGCGACTCAATTGAGAGTTGTTCTGTAAACTCTCAAAGATCGCCAGCTATTCACTAAGTTCAGTAAATGTGAATTCATGGTTACAGTCTGTTGCTTTCCTTGGTCATGTGGTATCCAGCGAAGGGATCCGAGTGGATTCTCAGAAAATTGAGGCAGTACAGCACTGGCCCAGACCCGCCTCCCAACATATATTAGAAGTTTCTTGGGTTTGGCCAGGTATTATAGGATATTTGTTGAAGGATTTTCATCCATAGCTTCCCCATTGACTAAGTTGACTTAAAAGAAGGTCAAATTTCAGTGGTCAGATGAGCGTGAGAAAAGTTTCACAGAACTGAAGACTATGTTGACTACGGCTCCGGTCTTGACCCTACTAGATGGTTCAGATGGTTATGTGATTTATTGTGATG
The DNA here is from genome assembly GCA_029582245.1 of Solanum etuberosum. Taxonomy (NCBI): domain Eukaryota; kingdom Viridiplantae; phylum Streptophyta; class Magnoliopsida; order Solanales; family Solanaceae; genus Solanum; species Solanum etuberosum. The sequence continues at coordinate 137,328 of JAJONR010001106.1, read as the reverse complement.
AATCCAGGGTCGGCCTAGGTTGTGTGTTGATGCAGTGAGGTAAGGTCATAGCTTATGCTTCTAGGCAGCTTAAGGTCCATGAGAAGAACTACCCGACTCACGACCTCGAGCTTGCAGCCGTAGTATTTTCCCTAAAGATTTGGAGACACTACTTGTATGGTGTTCATGTTGATGTGTTCACAGATCATAAGAGCCTCCAGTATGTGTTCACCTAGAAAGTGTTGAATCTTCATCAGAGGAGATGGCTTGAATTCCTCAAAGACTATGACATGAATGTGCTTTACCATCCTGGTAAGGCCAACGTAGTGGCTGATGCTCTCAGCAGGCTGTCTATGGGCAGTGTAGCATATGTTGAGGAAGAAAGGAAAGAGCTAGCCAAAGATGTTCACCGGCTTGCTCGCTTAGGAGTTTCTCTTACAGACACATCATATAGTGGGGTGACAGTTCAGAATAGATCAGAATCTTCATTGGTAGCGGAGGTTAAGGAAAAACAGGATAGTGATCTTGTATTACTTCAGTTGAAAAGTGCAGTCCATCAGCAGAAAGTTCAGGTTTTCTCCCAAGGGGGAGATGGTGTGCTTCTTTACTAGGGTCGCTTATGTGTTCCTAATGTGGGTGATTTAAGGCAGAAGATCCTTTCCGAAGCTCATAACTCCAGGTTTTCCATTCATCCAGGTGCCACTAAGATGTATCGTGATCTACGGGACATCTTTTGGTAGAACGACATGAAGAGGGACATAGCAGACTTTTTCGCTAAGTGTCCTAATTGTCAACAGGTTAAGGTAGAACATCAGAAACATGAAGGTATGACTCAAGACATTAACATTCCTACATGGAAGTGGGAAATTATAAACATGGACTTCATTATAGGTTTACCTCGTACTCGCAGACAGCATCACTCCATTTGGGTGATAGTAGACAGAGTTACTAAGTCCGCTCACTTCTTGGCTGTCAAGAGATTCAATGGAGGACTACGCTAAACTCTACATCAATGAGATAGTCAGGTTACATGGGGTTCCCTTATCTATCATCTCAGATAGAGGTACTCAGTTTACCTCTCATTTCTGGAAATCGTTTCAGAAAGGTCTTGGTACTCAGGTAAATCTCAGTACAACATTTCATCCACAGATGGATGGTCAGGCAGAACGTACCATTCAAACCATAGAGGACATGTTGAGAGTTTGCGTGATCGATTTCAAGGGTAGTTGGGATGATCACCTACCTCTTATAGAGTTCACCTACAACAATAGTTTCCATTCCAGTAATCATATGGCCCCTTATGAGGCACTTTATGGGCATAGATGCAGGTCCCCGATTGGTTGGTTTGAAGTAGGTGAAGCAGCATTGATTGGGCTAGATTCGGTTCATAAAGCCATGGAAAAAGTTCAGCTCATCAGGGATAGACTTAAGACAGCTCAGAATCGTCAGAAGTCTTATGTAGATGTGAGGAGAAGGGACTTAGAGTTTGAAATCGATGATTGGGTTTTCCTGAAGGTGTAACCTATTAAGGGGGTGATGAGATTTGGTAAGAAAGGGAAGCTCAGTCCTAGATATGTAGCTCCTTACCGATTCCTTAAAAGGGTTGGTAATGTGGCATATGAGTTAGAGTTGCCATCAGAACTAGCAGTGGTTCATCCAGTCCTTCACATTTCCTTGTTGAAGAAGTGTGTGGGTTATCCAGCATCGATAGTGCCACTAGAGAGTGTGGCTGTGAAGGACAGTCTCACTTATGAAGAGGTGCCAGTTGAGATTCTTGACCGTCAGGTTCGTAGGTTGAGAAATAAAGAAGTCGCTTCAGTGAAGGTTTTGTGGAGGAGGCAGTCCGTAGAGGGAGCTACTTGGGAAGCAGAAGTAGCCATGAAGGCCAAGTATCCTCATCTCTTTCCTTCTAATTCCGTTTCAGCTTGAGGTAATAGTTCCTCTCCAGTCTTTCAGTTTACTCTTGCGTAAATTCAGTCTTAGTATCATGTTCCATCAGTTGTTCTTGCATTTCAGCATATTTGCATGTTCTTGGAACTCAATTCAATTAGATATTAGTTTCTAATACTTAGTGGTAGGGATCGCAGCTCCTTCCCTCCATATTCAGCTAGTTTAGGCTTCATTCGAGGATGAATGATCCCAAGGGGGATATATTGTAACACCACAGACTTAACAGACCTGGACAGCAGAATTTTTGGTGAACCACGGAAGGGTTCACGGACCGTGAAAGGAACCACAGTCTGTCGACCTGCTCGTGGTTCACACACACCCACCAGTGGTGGACCAGGGAGCCCTTCATGGGTCGTGGACCACCACACGAGCCGTGGGAAGGCTCTTGGAGGTGAGGCAGAGCCACCAGGGCTCAGTCATCAGACCACGGAGACCTCTACGGGCCGTGGGAGGATCTGTCGTCCTCCAGCCAGCAGACCCCCAGCCCAAGTGAAGAACCACGGTGGCCTTCACGGTCTGTGGTCCTTCACAAGGGCCATGGTAGGGCTCGTAGATGGACCCCCCCAGAACCAGTAGACCCTGGCCAAGAACCATGACCCACCTGACGGGTCGTGGTCCCAACGACGGACCGTCAATGGCGCCGTGTTTGGCCCTCGTCAGCTTTTAAGTTAGGGTCATTTTGGTCTTTTCCCCTATGCATTGGAAATTTAAACTACTTCATTTTTCACCTAAAATACGTCGTTTTACTCAGTTTAAGCCTAATAATCTAGTCAGAACCTACCTAAAACTTCATTCTCTAAAAAGAGAAAGTCGACCAGCCTCTCAAGAACAAGCAGAAGGTTTTCTTCTAGTTCCAGCCCCGAAATTGACGGATTTCTCCGTAGAATTTGTCACCAGGTATGTGGGATTTCACTAGTGGATTCCTTTCATCCACTAGGTCCCTAGAATTCAGTCAGATCCTTGATTCTTCATATTTTGTTTAGACCTAGGGTTTCTAAATCCTTGGATAATTGTTATGAATTTAGCTGCTCTAGTATTATTAATAAAAATACCATGATTTCTTGGAAACGTTGTTTAGTTCCTAGCATGAAACTCAAAACCCTAGTTTGTGTAGATTCTCTTAGTTCATGAATTACACTCACTAGGTCAGTTAAACAGATAATCATGCTTCAGTTTTTGAATGTTACATTATCAGTATATAAATGTTGCATTCTCAGATTTTGCATGTCAGTATTTTGAGCTATTTAGTATTTTAGTATTTCAGTCATAATGTGTCATATACATATGCAGTTGGGAGTAGACTTAGCACTGAGTTGGACTAGGGTACAGCATACCCTCATAGTCCCAGAACTACGTTCCCCCGTAGGATATAAGTCCCCTCTGTGGGCATCAGATTTAGTGATCACGCCAGTCATGCCTTTATACCCCTGGCAAGGTATATTGGGTCCTCTCGATGGGGCGTATACATCGGACTCCACGTTTAGCTCACGTAGTTTTATGTCGGTTAATAGTATCTCCACAGTCAGACTCTTAGTGCATTTGACCAGGTTTTCAGTATATACTTCAGTATTCAGTTTAGCATGTCATGTTCATGATTAGCACTTGGTCATTGTATTCAGTTATCTTCTCAGTATTTACATTATTGTTCAGTTTACAGTATTGCTCAGTTATGCCTTGTTTCAGCTTATATATATTTGTTCAGCTTAGTATCAATATCCTGCATGCTCAGTACATTCAAAGTACTGACGCATACTCTACGCTACATCCTTTTATGATGTAGGTTTAGGTATTCATCATTCAGATCACGCTTAGATCAATTCTCGGTCCGCACTCAGCAGCTTCAGTGGTGAGTCCTCATATTCTGAGGACAATAGACATGCTTTCATTTTAGTCTTTACTTTCAGTTTTCAGTTTTTTTAGAGTTACCTGGGGAGCATGTCCCAGCAACTCAACTCAGTTAGAGACTTTTCAGACATAGTAGTAGAATCAGCTTGACTTGTTAAGTTATCTTTCAGTTGTTATTAAACTCTTAGAATGTTTCATACATTCATACTAGTTGGGTAGTCCCCACTTTCAGTTATCTATTGTTTAGCTTCCGCATAGTATCTGATTTATTTAGTTATCTTTCAGTATGCTTATGATATGCAAGACACATTGTTAGCTTGGGGTCATTCGTGATCCTAGGTCTTGTGTTACGTCAAGGGGGTAGCCTCGGGGCATGACACTCTTGATTGGGAGAAATTTAAGGTTGCTTTTCTTGGTAGGTTCTTTCCCCTTGAGATGAGGGAGACTAAGGTACTTGAGTTCACTAAAATTCGTCAAGGGGATATGAGTGTGAAGGAGTATACTTTGAAATTCATGCAATTTTCTAAATATGCTCCAACTATTGTTGCCCATCCAAGTGCAAGGATGATAAATTTGTATAGGGTGCTTCCGACTTAGAGGTCAAACTATTCCTAACCACCATGCTTGTGAAGGAGATGGATGTCTCCCAGTTGATGATTCATGCACAACAAATAAAAGAAGAGAAGCTTAAGGGGAAAACTAGGGATTCAAAGAGGGAAAGAAGGGATGATGGTGAGTTCTCACATTCAAGGTCCGATGAGGGTAATCGTTCTCAAAGTAAGGGTAGTAGTGAGTAAATATGGCCCGAGTGTCAGGAGTGTGGGAGAAGACATAAGCGTGAGTGTCTAGCAGGTTCAAATGCATGTTTTGGTATTAGAAAATGGATCATAAGATAAAGGATTGTCCTTCAATTGCTATAAATGATGGAGATAATCATCAACGGGCTCAACCCTACCCTTCATCAGGTCCTGGTGGTGGTCGAAAACAAGATAGGTTTTATGCTCTTCAGACTTTACAAGATCATGAGGCTTCCCCGGATGCGGTAATTGGTAAGTTATGGTCTTTTAGCTTGTGGGTATGCATTGCTTCATATTGAGTGTTTCATTGGCTATGGTAAGACTCCATGTATGGTGATTGTGTTTGGATTAGTCCTTGAAATCTTTGTGAAAACTTCTTAAGTGTTTACTTGTTTCAATGGTTCTGTAGTTGTTAAGACTTTGGTGTTATGCTTGGGTTGAGGGAGATGGATTTGAATGGACTAGTGGGGTTTGCTCCCAAGGGGGAGATAGTGTGCTTCATGGTTGGTGCGTGAGTAGAACTATGTTGATTTTGGAAGAGTTCCTTTTTATGTTTGGGTGTGTGAAAGTTTGAAGGTGATGTGATGTCTTAGTATCCCTATCTTTTTCCTTCTGTCTTTACATCTATCTTGAAGCCTTAGCTCTCATGGTTCACTCTTTAGGATTCGTGTGCCTTAGTCATCCATGAAAAATTTGATTTTCAAAAATATTATTTAGTTTAATTGATTGTTTCATATATATGTGCATTTGAGTATGGGTTGCACATAGATCTTATGGAAAAGATGTTTTGAACATGTTTTAGCTTGGAGTCAAGGTTCCTCCTTGGTTATGTGTATTTTGATGAAGTTGCATTGATGTTTGGGTTGTTAGTTTCTCTCTTATTCTTTTCGTGCTAGTTTGAGTTCCATTCGAGGACGAATGTTTCCAAGAGGGAGATATTGTAACACCTCGGATTCAAGAAAGCCTAGGAATGGGTCAATCGGGCAAGCCACAAGCCCAAAAGTGGACTATGGAACCCTCCACAAATCCCTAGACGGGTCGTTAATGGGCTTGTGGTTGGTTTCCAGAACCCGCCTGGGTAGACTTCACCTTGACAGACGCCTAGATAGCTTTTGGTGAAGTTGACGGGCCATCAAAGGGGTCGTCAAGTGGGTCAATCAGAAGGGGATTTTCCCTAGTCACTCGTCAAGGACCACGGGCGTCTAAACACAGCCTGTGAAGCCCCACACGGACCGTGAAGCCATCTGTGAAGGGGGTTTATCAGACTTAGAGTTTAGGGTAAATTTCAAACGATCATATCTTTTAGCATAAAATAAATTAGGTGGCCCATAACTTATCAAATTAAAGATCTCTGAGTCCTCTTTCCAATGCCACCGATCTCAATACCAAGCTCGGAGTAAAAAGTTATGCTCGAAATAGTGAAGCCCTATCGAACAGAGTTTCTTTACGACCAGTTAGACGGGCCGTGGTGCCTTAGACGACCCGTTTTGGGCTTCTAGTGAGTCAATATGCCAGTTTTGAGTCAGGGGTTGTAGGGTGTTTTCCCAATTATTTTAACTCAATACTATGTCATTTCTCTTCTACCCAAAGCCTTATATAATGATTTTAAATGCCCAAATCAACCAAACTCAATTCATTCTCTTAAATTTCCAAAAAGTTGATCAAGCTCCTGCTCTCAAATATTTCTCTCTCTAAAGGAAGAAGAAGAAGTCAAGTTAAGGTTTCAAGATCAAGCCTCCAATTCACGAAATTGCTTAAGGGCTTTGAACTCCATGGTATGATAGTCTTCATCTATGGAGCTCTTTCCTCCATAGAGTCCAAAATTCTCCAATTTTCAAGTTAGAAATCTCCAATTGAAGTTAGGGTTTTCTTCCATGTCATGGGTTCCTTTCAATGTTGATCTAATTGATTGTTTAATGACTTTTATGCATGAATTGAAGTAATTGCGTGTTTTTAAGTTGATTTCCCATGAACCCATGCATAGCCAATAATTTAGATTATACACCATGAAATATGCATTTATGCAGATATGCATGTCCTTTTGATGAGATTGATGTAAATGAAATTGAGGATGCATTGACTTTGAAAACATGATGAAGCTTATGTATTATTGAAAAGAATGCATGTTTATGAAATAATGTCTATGACTCAAGTAAGCTTATGGATGAAGATATTTATATGTTCTATGAAGCTTGGCCACATGACATGAATGACATCTAGATTTTCGCTCAATGCTTTTCGGGCTATTTTCCTAAATTAGGTCTTGATTAGTATGGTATCCGGATATGCCATCAACGATTATAGACCATGATTTCAAAACTATTTCCATTAGTAGTAGGGCATTTCTAGCATGAAGTGAATGATTATGGGCCTTAAAAGCTATTATGAAAAGATCATGGATTGTGAAAGGTTTTCTCACGCATGGTCTAAGGAGCTATCCTATGATAAGACAAGCGGCGACTACCCATATCTCTTATTGATAAGACAAGTCAAGATTAATAACTATTTCATGAGATTTATGATTAGCACCGAGTGGACAAGTGGAGACCACCCATGTCCACTACCTATGTGCCCCCATAGGATGATGGTCTTAAGATAGGCATTAGCTAGTGGATTCACGTAAGCTAGAAGTTCATGGTTCTACCTTGGCAAGTATGACACTCTCTTTTCGGTGTGAGAAGAGTAAACCGGATTCCATATTATAGCTCACATGGCCTTTATGTTGGTTGAGGCTACTTCCCACAATAATAATGAACTAAGGTTACTTCAAGAAGTGTTTCACATGTGTTCAAAGATGATTTTACTTTAATTTACCATGATTACGATTTATGTTTTCTAACCCTCTTATCTTATGTTTTGACTTGGTCTTTGCATATCACGAAAAGTCATTTTAGCATGATTTCATAACTTTTATGCATTGCTATCATACTTGGTACATTTTTGTATTAACGCATACTCTTGCACATTGTTTTACTAAGGTAGGGTCCGACGCTCCTATTCCGCATCTTTGTGTCTAAGGATCACTTAGTAGATATTGAAGATTGATGAGTGCTCATGTTCCGAGGACCGAACATTTATGGTTTATTGTCTTTATTTTTTTAGAGATTGTATGTGATGTACGGGTTACGTCCCGATCACTGTTGATGTATTAGATGGATTTTGAGACTATGTAGACTTCCGCTTCGTTTTTGACAAACACTTTTATTATATAAACTGTTTTTTAAACTCGTTCGATTCTATTATCTTGTTTATGCATGCTAAGTGGCTTGTGTAGGCCTCTCGGAGTCCTATACGCCATGTCACGTCTAGGGTATACTTTGGCCGTGACAGTTTCAAAGTGCTTTCTTACAAAATCTCCTTTCGGTCTCAATCGTGTTCAACAAGAATACAATCCAATACCTTAATCTAAACCCCTAATTCTAGAAAGTTAGAAATTAAACAAAGGAAACCTAAATTATCTCCTTTTGATCTCAAATTTAGGAATCAAAATCAAAAATGATTATTAACCCGATTCTCCACTTCATGGATTTTCTTTCAACCAATCCACGAAGATCGGAAGCTAAATTCAAGCGTGCACTCTCAAATAGTAAATTAAACAATGAAAACTAGATTAAACTCTAGTCATGAAAGTAGGAAATCACATAAAAAAGCATTGGAATGAGCACTCAAGACCCAAATGAATTGTCTATTTCTAGCAAAAAAAACCTCAATCTTAACTAGCAATTACACCCACAGTTCTAGCAATTGAAATGAAGGAAATGAGGAATCAAACAAGAGATTTTACTAATTAGAACACAATCTTCAAACTCGAATGTGAATTGTGAGGAAACTTGCCTTCAAAGTCTCAACCCAAATTAAAATCTACAAGTTTTTTTCACTACTCTAAGCTAAGAAGATGAACTTCTATACAATGGATGATTCAAGATAGTTGAACAATGACTGTTGATGAATATAAAAAGGGGTTTTGGGATTAATTTGGTGAAATTTCTAATCTGCTTAGGTGCCTGGCGTTTTACCCATTGCGATCGCGATGAGTAGTGTCGCTAAGTCACGTGATCACGACCTCTAACAACGTAATTGCGAGATCTGAATTTCTTGTGTAACTCAATCACGACCTTTGCTTCACGTGGTCGCAATGAGAAAACTTCTGCCAGATCCACTTTTTTTCTAATTGACCTCTTCTTGCTTCAATTCCACTTGGTTTCTTCAAACATCTTCTAAATCAACTCTCCATTTCATTTTCCTACAAATATGAAAAAAAACCACATTATAAGCACCAATTCTAAACTAAATCAAGCCAAAACAACTATGAAAAGAGCCTCAAATGAGTGTAAATCCACCACTCACCAACATCCCCAACTTAGAAACTTTGCTTGTCCTCAAGTAAAGAAAAATAAAAGCACAAGAGGCTCTTATTTCAAAACACACCACAAATCAATTTAACCTTTTTCAATTAAGCACAAAGGAAATGGCTTTGTACTAAAAAATATTCCACATGCAAAATTTCACAAAATAAATCCCCTCATTCTCATGGCACCTTTTCAAGACCAAGAATCATTTAGTGACAACAACTCAAACTCAAAAAGTGACTTAACTCAGTAGTTCATTTTCATGCTCACTTGAATCAATGAGGAAATTTTTAAAATCACCACTTAATCAACTTATATGCCCTCACAAGGAAAGAAATGTCCCAACAACTCACAATGTATTTACAAGACAAAGGACAAATATGCAAACACTCACACTCACAAGAAAACATCTCATAAACACAAATGTCATACCATAGGCTTGTCCATATTTTCAATCCACATTGACTCAACTTCATTTGGTTGGAAATCTCAAAGGACTTTGTTAAGCTTGTAATGTAGTCTTGGGGAAGGTTAGGATATCATTTTGGTACAAGTGACTATACCCTCCTTGAACACTACACAACAACTCATCATTCACCAACTTTTCCACTTTTTCTTCATTTTTCAACTCAATGCACATTTCACAATATTTTCTTATTTTCTTTTCTTATTTCCGCTCTAGATGCCCCACATGCCACCATTTTCAATCTTTGGAAGAGTCAAGTTTCTTTATTCAGTTTCTTTCTTTGAAACTTTTCCCTCCATTATCCAATTTCTTTTTTTTTATCAAGACTTCATGTGGTAAGGATCCTATCTATGAGTTTTCCATAACACCTCCAAGTTAGGCTTTTAGCCTCAACTTTCACAATTTCCAAGTTCAAGGAGGGAAATATTCAAAAGAGGGTTACTTTTTTTCCAAAAATGATAAGGCTTGTAATGTAGTTGCCAATAAAAAGGATAAGGCTCAAAAGGGACAACTAAAGATATATTTAGTGCAAAGGTGGGATTTTTAGGCCAAGTGGACTTCAAGAACTTTAAAGAAATTCTAAGATTATTTCTACAACCAAACTCAATCAAGACCAACCGAGCAAGTTCTGGGTGAAAAAAGAGAGCACAAGGCATTATACAACAATTCCCCACACATGGCATGCAAATCGATTCAGATGGTTCAAAATTTTATTTCCATTTCAAAATACAAGTGACATCAAACATATAAACAACTAACAAATCAAAAAGTCACAAAAAGAGTTGTAAAAGTTGTCACAAAATTATTCACAACATGCTTAACTTTCAAAAAACGAGGGGTATATTCAACATTGATCATAGGCATGACTATGTTCTTAGTACCAACCAAGCCACAACCTCCCAAAACACGATGATTTTTCCCTTAAGAAAGTCATCAATCAATCCATAATCAGGCAACCTCATGTATATATTTAGAGTCGGCTACTCAGACTTTACCACATCCAACACCAATCAAACACTCACAAGTAATCGAGGATTTACCCTTAAGAAAGTCGTCACTCTATCCACCATCAGGCATCGTCAATCCATATCTTATTATCAAAACAAAAACAAAGAAGTTACCAACTACAAGAAACAAAATAAACAAATCAACCCAGCATAATATATCAAAAACCCCGACAAGGGCAAACCATCCACATAATCACCAAACAATCTATCACAGTATCAAAACAAGCCTGACAAGGGCAACATTAGATCCAAAGCATAAACAAAATAAACCCTACAAGGGAGGCACCCCCAACTTAAAATGTAACTATGTCCTAACAACACTACAATCTAAAGAGAATACCAGGGCTACCTAATAATGATCTCACTTAGAAGTAGAGGTATCGGGGTCTGAAAGCACATCATCAGCATCATCGCCGGACCCACAAAATTTTGAGAGTGTACTCATGGGGATAGTTTTAGGAGTTGAATGGATACTAAAATGAATTTAAGAACTATTGCCTTTTAAATTCACGCAAGTCATTGCGATTGCAATAACACTCCTTGCGATCGCGACATGAAACTTCTTTACCTTTCGCGAATGCCACACCAGTCACTCTCGATTGCGGACCTGAGGATTTAACGCATTTCGATCACGACTAGAGGCTCTCGTGATCATGATGAGTAACTAGGTGCCAGATTTGCTAAAGCTACTGTCCATTTGGGCGATGGCAGCGCAAAAGGGCGATCCGTGCAATTTTTGAGGCGCACATGGTCGTCCAAAAATGTGTCAACTCCTATTTTTGAAGGTGTTTTCACCCTAAACTTCAATCCCAATCAATTTTATGCAGTCAAACTTGTTAAAAATACCACCACAAACTTTGAAATTATAAGGGTTAGTCAAAAACTAAATAAAATCTAAATTACAAATCAAAAACTAGAATTTAAACTTATTTTGATATAGATGGGTTTCCTCCCATCAAGCGCATAATTTAACATCGTGGCGCGATGTCGGGTTCATCACTCTTTGTATTTTCACTTCGAGGCAATAAACCTCCTACCCAACTTTGCATCATTCTTTCATTTTTTATCCTTGGGTGGGATTAAGAGAGTCACTAGGCCACTTGAGCATTGTCTTTCATGATTGTTGGCCCTCGATTGGGTGACACTCTTGATTCCGTGTGAACTAAAGTTGGCATCAATGATCTTTTTGGTTTTTTTACGCAACTTTAGTATCATCACCTTTATTCTGACTTCTTGGATTGTTATTGAGTTGGGTTGGTTGAAAACGCCCAAGATATCCTCAATGTCCACCACAATCCCTTTCTCTTCTCAAATTAGCTTCCAAGGTTGCGATCTCAAACTTGAGTCGGACTATCTCATAACACCTATCTAGGTGAAAAGCACGAGACTCCTCTTTTCTCCTTCGACCATTGGATGAGGAGAAACATCTACCTCTTCCATTGTTCACACCATGGTCCTAAGAGTTGCAAGTTCAAACTCGAAATTGACCACCTCATGGCACCGACTTAGGTGCATTTTGAAAAGTTTTTCCTTTTCTTGGGAGAGTTGTTGTAGGGCCTTTTCACCCCAATTGAGCTTTTCATCTATGACCCTAAGAAGAAATTTAATTATTACATTTTATTCACACATGTCCATGGATCGGTATAGGGCATACCACTCCGAAACATATGATCACAAAAAGCAATAAAAGCACAACAAAAGAAAGTAAGGACACCAATTCACAATCTAGATAGAAATGAGTAAACTAGAAATCCTAAATCAACTCAATACGCCTTATTTTCCCCCGGCAAAGAGGTCATTTTTTATAACGCTCAAAACAAGTTCGAAGAGTAAGAGATTGTCATCAATAAAAATACTCAACTAAGAGTCGGGGTCAAATCTCACAGAGAACAATTTATCGCCGGTTAAAAAGATAAAGAATTAATAGCTACAAGTTTGAACCTAAATACACAATTTAAAAAACTATCAAATAAAGAGCGATTTTGGTAATTACTAAAAGATTTGGGTAAAGAAAATATCAAGCAATAGATAATTGAGATTTAGGAAATTCGTAACTCATTACTCATCTCTGTAAGAAAGATTAGCATCAACTATATTACCCATGTAAAAGAACCTATGATGTCTAACAAAAGAGACCTTCTGTGATTGATCGACTTACCAGCCTAACTTCTAATATACATGTATTTGATCAGATTGTCGAATCAACTCCAAAAACTTTAGTGTTTGATTGGTTTGGGACCAACGAAGAAGAAATACAAGCGCCAAGGAAATTATAGAAGAATGGGAGAATGTGCTTATGCTAAAGAGCATAATTCACCTAAGAATTGTCCAGTTTGGTTCCTTTTAGAATGAGGCAAGAAACAAAAATTGTAGTTTCATGTGGAGAGGTCCTAAGAGCAAGAACGCATACTATAGTTCATACTAAGGAGCGTGATGAAGATGAAGAAACTGTAGGATCATCATATCACTTCAAAATTTGTGACAAGGCAAGTACTTCACCACATGCAAAAATTGAGGACAATTTTTTTTGATGTTCATACGTGTCATCAGATATCCTTCAATGATGGTGATCTTAGACAAGATGAGGATGCTAAAGATGCACCACCTAAACTTGAAGAAGGGGTAAAGAACATTGTTGATGCATTAAAAGAAGTAAACTTTGGGGTTGATGATGATATAAGGCCTACATATGTAAGTGCCTTACTGAATGGTGATGAAGAAAGGAAATACATTGAGTTGCTTATGAAGTTTAGAGATGTATTTTCTTGGAGTTACAAAAAGATGCCAGGATTAGATCCTAGAGTTGAAGTTCATCGTCTTGCTGTGAAATGAGGTGTTTGTCTTGTTAAGCAATCTCAACGTTAATTTAGACCTAAAATAGTTCCTTTGATCAAAACTGAAGTAGACAAGCTCATTGAAGTAGGTTTTCTTCATGAAGTCAAACATCCTACATGGATTTCAAGCATTGTACTTGTAAGAATGAAAAATGGCCAAATTTGAGTTTGTGTCGACTTTAGGGATCTTAACAATAGATGCACTAAGGATTAATTTCCTCTTCCAATCTTTGAGATTATGTTCGATACCTTGGCTGGATATCAGACAATGTCTTTCATGGATGGTTCTTCTGGATACAATCAAATTCGCATGGCACGTCCAAGGGATGAAAAACTTACTGTATTTCACACTCCTAACGGCATATATTGCTACAAACTGATGCATTTTGGTTTAAAAACTGCTGGAGCTACTTATCAATGAGCCATGCAAAATAATTTTGATGACATGCTTCATAAAAATATTGAGTGTTATGTTGATGACTTAGTGGTGAAATCAAGGAAGAGTGATGACCACTTGAAAGATTTGAGAATGGTGTTCGAATGAATTCAAAAATACCAATTCAAAATGAACCTTTTAAAATATGCCTTTGGAGTCACTTCTGGAAAGTTTCTTGGTTTTATTGTTTGATATCGAGGGATTAAAATTGACCAAGACAAGATTGATGCTATGTTGACGATGTCTGAGCTTAAAGATATTCATTAGTTAAAAAGTTTGCAAGGAAATTTGGCATACCTTAGGAGATTTATCTCAAATCTAGCTAGGAAATGTCAACCATTTCATCGTCTTATGAACAAAGATGTTCCTTTTGAATGGGATCAAGCTTGTACCCATGCATTCAAGAACATGAAATCTTATCTGATGAAGCTTCAAATACTTGCAGTTCCTATACCTGAAAAACTGTTGATATTATATATTGCGGCACAAGAAAGGTTAGTAGGAGCACCTCTAGCACAAGAAAACAATGAAGGGAAAGAAAATGCACTTTATTACTTGAGTAGAATGATGACACAAAATGAGATCAAGTATTCACCTATTGAGAATTTATGTCTTGCACTCGTATTCTCAATTCAAAATATGAAGCATTCCTTTCAAGCTCATGTGGTACAACTTGTCTCTATTGCAAATCCTATCAAGTTTGTCATGTCAAAGCTTATCTTGAGTGATCAGCTAGTAAGGTGGTACCTCCAATTTCAACAATTTTTAAATTGTGTATATCTCTCAAAAGGCAATAAAAGGACAAGTGTTGGCAGATTTCTTGGACAATCATCCAATTTCGAATGACTGGGAGTAATCTTATGATTACCTGATGAATATGCAATGTCAGTGGAAATCCAACCACCTTGGAAGATGCATTTTGATGGCGATGTGCATCATGAAGGAGTCGGTGTAGGAGTAGTGTTTTTCGCTTCCTATGGACATGTTTTTCCATATTCCTTTGCTCTAACACAACATTTCTCCAATAATGTTGCAGAGTATGAAGCACTCTTTCTTGGGCTTGAAATGGTTGTTGATATGAAACAATTGCAACCTCATGTTTTTGGGGATTCCAAGTTGGTGGTCAATCAAGTCTTGGGTAATTATAAGGTAAAGAAGCCCGATTTAGTCCCATACTACAAGTATGCTCAAAAGATGATAGGTTAGCTTGGAAAGGTGACTATTCAACATGTCCCTAGAAAGGAAAATAAGAAAGAAGATGTGTTGGCTGTTTTAGCTTTTGCATTAGTACCGCCTAATCAAATACAAGTTGTTTTTTTGCCAAAGATGGGTATCTCCGCCACCAGATGAGCATAAAGAAAAATTTAGACAAGTTATTGCCACTTCTGAAGCTTAAATAGGAGACTGACAACAACCAATAATTGATTACTTGTGTTATGGAATATTGCCAGAAAATCTGTGAAGTAGGACATAAATCCGATGGCAAACCCCTCATTTTATTTATTATAAGGATACACTCTACAGATGATCATTTGATGGAGTGCTCCTACATTGTTTGGGGACAGGTGAATTTATGCAAGCCATGCGAGAAGCACATTCTGGAGTATGTGGAGTGCATCAATTGGGCCAAAACTTCATTTTCATATAAAAAAAGATGAGATATTATTGACAAACTATGGTGAAAGATTGCTTGGATTATACCCGAAGGTGTAAAGCTTGCCAATTCCATGCAAATTTTATACATCAACCCCGAGAAGTATTGCACCCAACCATTGTTTCATGGCCATTTGAAGCTTGGGGTTTGGATGTTGTTGGAACATTCCCTAAGTCCTCTTGTGGACATTTGTACATCCTGGCTGCAGTTGATTACTTCTCAAAATGGGCAGAAGTTGTTTCTCTTAAAGAAGTGAAGAAGGAGAATGTTGCCAACTTCAACCGAGTCAATATTATCTATCGTTTCAGCATTCCTCGATATATATTGACAGACAATGGCAATTCATTTGACAATAAGTTGATGAAAAAGATATGTGATCTCTTTTACTTCAAGCAATGCAATTCCTCTATGTGTTATGCTTCTGCTAATGGCCTTGCTGAAGCATTTAACAAGACACTTTGCAATTTGTTGAAGAAAACGGTCTCCAAGTCTAAAAGAGATTGGCATGAAAGAATGTAAGAAGCTCTTTGGGTATAAAGGACCACGTATCGCACGCCGACACAAGCGACTCTGTATTCTCTTGTTTATGGAGTTGAAGTCGTCCTCCCACTTGAGCGTCAAATCTCATCATTGCAGCTTGCCATTCAAGAAGGACACACTAATGAAGAAAATGATTGGTTACGCCTTGAAGAATTGGAGGCTCTTGATGAAAATAGACTAAAGGCTCAACAAAGTCTAGAATGCTATCAAGCTCGTCTAGCTCGATCTTTTAATAAGAAGGTATGTCGTAGATTCTTTCAAGTTCGTGACAAAGTTCCTGTTATAAGAAGGCCCATTATTCCTTCTCATCGATCTGGAAGCAAGTTCTCCGATAAATGGGGTGGATTGTATGTTGTACAAGAAGTATACTCAAGTGGCGCTTACAAGTTGGTTGACTCGGAAGGATTGGGCATTGGCCCCATTAATGGGAAGTTCATAAAGAGATACTTTCGTTGAAGAAAAGAAGCACGCTCCTTACGGTATGAGCATAAACTACATGTCACTCCTGGCCTGTAAGAGTATAAACTATGCATGGCACCCCCAAAAAAATCACTCTTTCAGAACTATGTTATGACTTGATCCTCTTCACTGAGGTACATAGGCCCTTATAGAGTTATATTCTATGTTAAGTCACATGAGTGTCAAACAAATACATGTTTCCATTTGATCCTTTTCACCGAAGTACGTAGGCAACTTAGAGTTACATCCTAAGTTCAATCTCATAAGTTTAAAAAAGAAGAAGCAGAGGGGCACTTCATTATTTAGGCATCACAATATTTCTTTAAAATACCATAGATAACACATGAGTCATTCAACTCGACTTCAAAGAAATATTGGTACAAATTGGTAAAGATTTTAGCCGTGATTTTTGTACATGCGATAGTTCTAAGTGTCCTCTTTCATACGGAATAAAATCACATAGTTTTGACCTTTTCACAATGAGATATGATTTTACTTTGGCCACAACTACACAAAGCTGGGTAGTCGAGCAAGGCAGAATATAAGTTGACTTCAAAGAAATATCTGCATAAATCCGTAAAGATTTTAGCCATGATATTTGTACATGTTATAGTTCTAAGAGTCTTCTTTCCATTGAAAAACAAATCTAGTCGATTCTACCTTTCCACAACAAGATATGATTATTTTTTTGTCCACAAGTATGCAAAACTGAGTAGTCGAGCAAGACAAAATTTAAGTCAACTTCAAAGAAATATCCATACAAATACGTAAAGCTTTTAGCCATAATTTTTGTACATGCTATATTTATATTAATTCATATGTAATGGGATTTGTGGGGAGGCTTGAGTGTTGTTTACATTATCAAAAAAGAAGAAATTTTTGTGGGTTTGGTTGTTAAGAAGTAAGAGAGTTTTCTTATTATTAGCTGCTTAAGTAAGAGACGAGAACAATTATAATTCTTTTTTGAATATTTGGATTGAAATTTAGTTATCGAACAATGATAAATACAAACATGCTATGAGTTTTATTGATAAAAAAATATTGCTTCTCATGTTGTGGTGATGCAAGTATCATCTTTGAATTTTTCTTGGTCTACTCTAACGAAGAAATCAAAATTACGTGAACATTAAAATGACCTAACTAGTTATAGTATAATCATTTGATATCATTTTGTTCATATGAATATTAAATAGTATTGAAATCATTTTGTTGGTGTGATATATACATAATATTGTCAAACTTTAATAAATTTAGCTTATTAAGGTGCCAATATTAATAATTCATTCAAACATATTTTAGCTTAATTAATCATCTGGATTTTTCATATATCAAGAAATATATCTTGGTGCAATTCAAATGGTCATTTCGATTGATGAAGTTCTATAGAAGAGTATTAAGGCTCTAAAATTTACCCCCACATAATATAAAAGACCTTAAATACGACTTAAAAAAGAGCAATCACCTTAAGAAGGTAATTAGATCACAGAAAAATCGACAATAATATTAAGTTTTTCCATGCCATCTTTTCTATGTAGTTAATTAAATGAGATTGTTTAGCGCAGACAGATTTGTTAATTTATTATACTTGGTTAAATTATGTGAATACATAGCTTAAATTTTTAGCACCATTTAGATTATTCTAATGTGACCTGAGAAAATTAAGGAATTTTCTTCTTTGGTTTTCTACCATGGGCATGCTTTACAGTTGAGTACTACTATTGATAAGAAGAAAAAAAAATAGCTAGTGAACAGTTGACTAATTAATTGCATCTTGATTCTCACTGCTTAGGTTTGAGTAAATTGATCTCTCAAGCAAAGTACCACTTGCACCAAATACGTATTCTCAAATCTCAATCCTTCTATATAAGTAGTGGTTACGTTTGGACGACGAAGGGTGGTTCCGTCATTTTACTCCAAATTTGACCTATTAAAAAACTCCACCTGTTTGCCTTCTGTGGTTTAAACCCAGGAACAACTCACCACGCTCCTTTCCTCTTCCCACTGTTATTGCAAAAATGGCGCTAGCTCCCTTTTCTCCATTTTGTTTTCCTTCTTTAGTTTGCTGCTTCTTCTCTTTGTTTTTTTCTTTCACTATATATATGCATGTATTGCTATTTACTCTTTCTGATGCAGTTGTAATAATATTGGTCGAAGATTGATGAACCCAAGGTGTTCGATGATATGCCTTGAACAACTAAATCATTCGGTAAGATTCTATGCAACATATCCTCAACAAAACGATGATTCGAAATGTTGATGAGTCGCTCATCCCTCTGAATTATTTTCCCCGCTCTTCCGGATGTAGATTTCTTATTTCAAAATTAATCAATTTACTTTCAAGGTTATTGGAATTTGAAGGGACACTTTTAGTTTTATGGTTCTTTTAGCTTGTTTCGAGCTCAATTTTGTACATTCGTGTATTGATTTTATATATGCATGTGTGAGTTCAAAAACTCTCTTACCAGGTTTACACTAGACTTCAATTAAGCTGACATTTTAATACAAATTTATTGCTCTCTCAAGTACCTTAAAGTGTTGTAGTAGGCTTACTTAGTATATGAAGGGAAGTCCAACAATGACTAACGAATTCTGTCATAGTGCTAAATGTTGTACTAGGAGGATTCACAACCTCAAAACTTTTGAAGATATTTTTCAAGAAAGACCAATATGATGATGAATTGTAGACAGGTATATACTCATTTTATATAATAGTAATCTGATTTCTCAAGCTGTTCACTGCGCTGCAGGCTGCATGTGTATTCACTCTGTCTTGACATAGAAATTGCAGGCTAATTTATGAGGTGGACAATTGCCTAATCAGTAGATTCAGTCATTCGGGTAACTATTACATCACTCGAGACTTTATAGATTAATTTCAGTTTGCATATTTTTAATGTTTTCCAGGTATTTCCTCGACTTCGACAGAAATTAGTAAGCTATATGAATTCCTCCATTGCATAATTCGAAACACGAGTACTCTAGAACTAAGTTTTGCGCTTACCGAAGTTATGTAGTATTTTCTTTTCCCTTACACTGCATGTAGGAGCAAATTGTTCACAATAAAAGTTTACTTTTACAATAAAATTTAATAAATTAGTGTAAATTTCAAGTCTTAGGTTCTTCAACGTTATTCGGGTGTCATAAATTCCTGCAAACGAAATGAAACTAAAGAAGCATGGGTTAATTTCTAATATATTGCATTTCCACCTTATTAGTAAGCCAAAAGTTGCCATTGTTCGTTTTACATTGACATATCTTGAGTTTTCACATTACAGCTGCATTTTGAACTCTATGGATATTATTTGAAATTCTTGTTTTCTGATTCTTAATTGAAGCATCATATAAAAAGGTGCTGTGCTAAATTAAAAATGAAAATATATTAAAATTATCATATAAAAACTTCAAAATGGTAACTTTCATATGTGAATAGCCATCTACTCTACTGGAGGTCAATAGTCTCTGATAATTGTGTAGGTATTGGATCATCATGGATGAACAAAGCAACAACCACCAAATGATACCAGCTACACTTGATTGGACTGCAGTTCGAGTTGTGGACAAAGCTCGGGAACAAGAAAGCTGAGAGAAGAATTTCAAGAATCATATTTTGCAAGATGAAGAGGTAATTTATTTCTCCTGTATCTGTGCGATCAACTCTGTTTAGTTACATGTCTACTATTTGGATAGACAACTGGTATGGAATTGCTATGCTAGGTCCATTTTTCCCAACTAACATACCTGTGTCTTCTCATAAACTTCTTTTATTCATAGAACGGGCCCTCTTCTTTCGCCATTTCTATCGGCAATGGTAAGTTTTATCACATATCTTAATATTCCTCCCGTCTCATATTAGTTGATAATTATATTATACTAAAAATAGTTCTCATATTAGTTATACCTTACTAAATTCATAAAATATTAAAAAAAAAATTCTATATTATCCTTGTAATTAATTCTTTTTGAAAGTACTCATGAAATGTGAATAGCAAGCTCCTCTCTGTCAACATGCTTGCTTGTTGACGGGAGGGTATTCCAGTAATTTCGACATATAATGATGATGAAGGATCATTTCTTCTGTGATGAATGTGTGTGTCGTAAATATATTAGATAAGCATACATGTAAATAATGGAGGTTTACATAGTTATATCAACTTAAAAAATAATATAAAAACAAAATTTTAAAGAGAAGTTTCACTCCACTCCAAAAACATAGCTTTGATAATTTTCCTAATTATGTTAATGTTCATTGTAAATTCTCAATCACCAACCGTATTAGCCAGTTGCTAATTTCTTCTTTGTAGCTAGGGGTCATTTACTATTAATTCACTTTTACTTTGATCTTTGTTTGAACAAATTAAGTTTTTGATTTTATGTGTCATACGTAGTTGTTGTTTGGATAAAAAGAGTGAATATGAGGTTGTACTTTTATAGCTTTATATCTTGGGACTAAATATTTTCTCATATAGTACCATTATTGGAGAGGCCTGCTAAAGATATGAAGATGTTATCAAAGAAGATGAAGATAAGGATGTCAAAGATGAAGGGAAGTGACAGGAAAAACGGTGAGATTTGTTTTGCTGCTCTTTAAAGTGAATAACTTTTTCCTGCGCAGGAATACTCCCACGAAAGAGATTCTTAAATCTTAGGAAATTTTGTTTGCAAGGTAAAAATTTAATATATTGTCCTTTCTAAGTTGCTACATCTTAATGGAAGGGTGATATAGCTAAAGCATTGCGTCTAGGAGCTAATTATAATTTTTTTGCTCTTACATCTAGGTTTGAATTACTAAAATAGAGAGGGCATGTAGCATGGCCTAAAACTCTTCTGGTGGTTGATACTTATGAAGAAGGATTCTGAAACAGATTATACCAAGACTGCATGTGGTTTATCAAAATAAAGATTCTGAAACAGATTGTCTTGAAGGATCGGGTTCCTTTAGTTATCTCTATGTCCATGCTTAAGGAGGCCACCCTAGTGGGATGTGGTATGTATTTCTTACTTTAGCTTGGTTGAACTTATGCTTATCACTTGTCAATGAATGAACGCCAACTGAAGTGCCAACCTGCTAGGTAACTTTGATTTGTTCATCCAGATTTGAATAAAAGATTACTAAGCCCCAGGTCCTACAGAGAAAAAAGGAACAAAAAGTATGCCCCTTTTTATCTTTTTTACAACTGTAGGACCTCAGGTTTAATAATAGTCCACTGACAAGGTACAAAATATTTCTTTAGCTTATTAAATTTACGTTATTAGAGATGAAAGTTTTTGAATACGTCATTTTCTTTTTAATCTTTAGTCAAGTGTAATGAACACTTGTGCCGACACAGAAGCTGCATATGAGTGTCTTGAAGAGAGGCATGGGTAAAAGAGAGGAGGATATGATATTATATGGATGGTCTGTTGGTATCTTATTTCGTATACTTTTTTTAGAAATTGTAGTGTTTGGGTCTGCTTTACTGTTGTTTCATATTTATGCTCTGTGTGCCTTAGACACAGTATGGAGAAAAATTATTCTTTATCTTCATCCGCTATCGGATTACACTGGTTTTGGACAACTTTACACTTCCTATGTGTAGAGGTTTAACGCAAGGAAATATGACTTTATATAGGAATGTTTAGTTGAGAGAAAAAAGGCTAGGATGAATTGATATTTTCAGATACCCGTGAAGAGATGATGATGCCACCATTTTACGGATTTTACTTTCATAACAATTATGTTCTAAAACATTTGATAATCGTAATGCTAACGTTTTGGGTGCATTATGCTGCGCCTAACCATTTGTGTTTTTTTTTGTTCATTTACCTACACTTATTGTAATAGCTACATTGTTGTTTTATCGCTGATCGACTCCTTCCACTTCTCAGGTAGTCGAAACTACTGCTGGACCTTCGGAAAGAAGTCTGTCGTACTGCTTCCAGCCTTCCACAACCTTGAGCTAAGCTGAAATACTAAGAAAGACACTAATATATTTATACTATGTTCAAAGAAAACAAATTACTTGGTCTTTCTAGCAAGCTCCCAAATGTTCCTCAAACTAAATGTACATACTATGTAACATATTGTGTTAATATTAAGTTTAATCTTTCTTCTTTATTTGCCTCTCAATACTTAAAAATGGCCCGTGCCTTGCACGGGCATCCTTTATCTAGTTATAACATATGTGTTGGGTAGGAAAACGATGAAGCAAATGTATTTTATTTGTCTTCACTCTTTTAAAAATTTATAATATATAGAAGAATAAATATACTTCCACATATAATCTAGAGATCTATGCATTTGACACATGAAACTATTTTTAAAATAACCACTTTCTAGAGAGCAATAATAAATACTTTTGGTCTTTCAAAAGCTTGGACAAACGAGTTAAAATGTATGTAATCTCTTTTTCCTCAAATTCTTCGAAACTTAAGAGGTACGGTAAATACTTCCCTTTACAATCTCCATCTCTTTAACAAATTTAAATTAGATCCATTTGTTTGGCGTAGCTGATGATCTATGTTAATTATTATTGTTAATCCGAAAATGATAGAACTCAATTTTTACATGGCGTTTAAAGGATACGTGACTTGGATCGATATATAGAGATAATGAAATATGTAAGCAAGTAAATTTATAAATAAGAAATAAGCTAAGGCAAATTGACTGAATTTAATAATATTAAGAAAATGTATAGCTTGTGTTGTCATGATTCCAATGATATTTTAAATGAAGATATCTCATATAAGCTTGATGAGGTCCCAAAGCTGACAAACAAATCAAATAACGATGTTGCTAGAGAAAAATTTAAGTATTCAATATTAATAGAATTCGATGATTGTAATGAACCTACAGGTCAATTATGTGTTAATTCCTTATGTTTATCGTTTAGAGTGTTTTCATAGCGGCTCAAGTCATTTATGACTTGTGGGACTGATAATTCGGTCATCTAGTCGTTCGTTTGGTTTTTATGTAAATTTATGTGTTTTGGAGCTTTTGAACCTTGAATGGTTGATTGCGATAAAAAGTTAAGGAAGACAACCTCATAATCCATTTTTGACGGTTCCATCAGCTCCAAAAGAGTCATTTTGGGCTAGTGGCATTATCGATTAGGATCCCGAGGCTTTCGGTGCGAGTTTGTCATAAGGTGTTTTAGCTTTTAAGCTTTGGCCTAACTTTGACTTTAGTCAACATTCTTGGCAAACATGCTCGGATGAGAATTCCGCCAGTGTGATTAGCTCCAGAAGGTCAAATTTGATTTAGAATGACCCTTCGGGCAGATCCCGAGCTTCCGGGATAATTTCGAGCACCCTTTGAATTTTGGCTAAAAATAGAGTTTGGGTGTTGGACCTGCTTTTCTTCAAAACGACCTTGTATAGAATTTTCTACTGCTCCATTGATTTTAAAATATCGAATTTGATTGGGTTGCATATCTCGTTTGCATGCACGAGGTACCAAACGAATTCCGAACACCACATCGGGGAGTTTGGGTTACCAAAAACTAGTTGATATGCATTAGTTGCCGCAGGACCCAAATGGCCGTTGGGTTTTGCAGGTCTTAAGCCGCGTTCACGGAGACTAGAGAGCCTTATGGCCGTGTTCGTAGGGTCCCGATTCTCCATCAACCACGATCATGGGGCCCTTGCCGCATTCGCGACCGATTGCTCGCGGGGCCCCGCCGCTTTCATGAAAAAGGTATTGGTCTGGTCTTTTTCCCTGATCAACTTTAATTATGAATGTTCAAAGTGTGATTTCTCCTCCATTTTAGCTCTGATTTAGGTGTTCCAAAGTATGTTGTGTTCGCTGAGCTTGGGGCTACATGGGTGATCAGTCCGGGAGAGTCGGGGAATCATCGTTTGAGGTATATTCCATATTTTC
Organism: Solanum etuberosum; assembly: GCA_029582245.1. Lineage (NCBI taxonomy): Eukaryota > Viridiplantae > Streptophyta > Magnoliopsida > Solanales > Solanaceae > Solanum > Solanum etuberosum. The sequence continues at coordinate 113,157 of JAJONR010001106.1, read as the reverse complement.
GGGACTGGTGTGTTTCTTTATTTGTTCTTTAAGGGTGAAGTTAATGCATTAGTTGGTTTCCACTCTTCCGATCCCCTGAATTGTATTCTAATTAGGAACACAAGTTCAGGGAACTATTTAGGACCTTTTGATGGAGTCATTTCTAAAATTTTCGGACGTGGGTCCCACGATTTCCATTTTGACTCCAAAATTGGTTTATCTCTAATTTTAGGAATTCAGTGTCTAAACGATTGTATTAATATTGTAATTTTATTTTTAATAGAGTGACAACATTTGGAGGTCTTACAGAAAGGAAAAGCTCTAGAATTGTGATTTGAAGCACGGGCGGTCAGCCTAGTGGTAGGCTACGGCTTTCTATTCCTTATATTGAGTTTGAATACGTGAAAACATGTTGAATTGTGTGAATTGGGGGTGGTTACCTAGTTGATCATGCTACTTACTTAGAAATTTTGTTTTAGGCTTATATCAGGATTTTCGGGATAAAAAGCATACTAGTTAGGTTATGTTATCATCCTTACCATGTGGTTAGCCTTGTTTGATATTATTGTTGTATGTTTGAGAATGTTTGGTCTCAGTCTAGGTTTAGACTAGTGCTTGCCATAGACTTCTGGTATTTAGAGTCTTTAGGCCTTATTTATACTCTAATGCTTAGAAAGGTGAATGAATCATTTTTCGTATTTTTCATTTTGTTTTAAGGCCTCGGGGCACAGCAGGTTCGGCATCTACTACAAAAGAGAGAATCCTAGCCTTTAAATACGAGCCATTGTCGAACTCTTCGTATGCTTGGTTAAGGAGTTGTTGAATGCGTTGTTCTACCAGCTCCAGAAAAACAACAGGCACATACTCTAAAAAAACAGGTCGGGTGTTGTCACAATCCGCAGAAGTAGCTTCAATTGAAGGAGACAAACACTCAAAGGATCCTCCATGTGCCGAAAATACCTCTTCCGTGCGTCTTTCTCATGGCGGGAACAAAACAATTGGGAAACTTGACTTTATCTTCAACAATAAGTTCTAATTATTTAGATAAATAAAAGAAAATATTGAGTTTTCTAATTTACTGCTTCCTTCCAGAGTTCCCAAAATGAAAAAAATAGTAAGCATAGACGTGACGTAGCCAACTTGGAATTTCCTGCGAGATATGTTAAACCGCTTTCTTTCTCGCCTTTCGTACAACTTTTCAAGATAAAGATCTAATAGAGTTTAACTTTCTTAGTATATTGTCTTTCACTACCCTCTTGCTTGTTATTGTTAGGGGTAGATGAACAGAGTTGAACGGGCTAAGCCCCCTACTTAAGATTCAATTCATAAGGCAAATTCTATGGTTTCGTGAGGCTTTCGTTAGGTTACTATGGATCATGGTCCCTATTTGCACTTTCCCATCATTATATGGTGTGGCTAGTTGTGAAATATGCATACCCCAATGCGATGCAGAGTCCTTCGTCCGTGAGAGGGTGGATGTAATTCAGCTTGAACAAGACAACCCACCACTAAAACTTGCTTTACTCTCACAATCAAAAACAGCGCTAACTGATGAGTGGTAGGTTTACACCCATTTGAAGTCTATTTAGCTCAACAATTCATGTCCTTAATACCTAATTTTGTCCTATTCTAATGATTTTTTGATGAATTTTAGCTATGAATGCTAAAGGACAAGGCAAGGATGAATGTATGAAAGAAGGGACAAAAACATGAAAAGAAGTGTAAACTCCACATTGGTTCTCTCCTAACTTGACGGGCGGATTGCCCAATGGGTATGACCTCACCCAAGCTTACAGTGCACGGTAATTTAATTGATTGAGACAGGTCGGCGGACTAAAAGAAGAAAGGCGACTCGTCGAATGCAAAGGGCGAACAAGGTAATCATCACCAAAGGTGACAATACTTGGCAAAAAATTAAAGGCTTGAAAGGAGAACAAAAGTGGTGCTCGGTGATACACCGAATGTGAAAGGCAGACTCAAACAAGCTCACCGATTGAGGTTCAAACACCTGAAGCCTAAAGCAAGAGAAAGGCGAGCTGAGGAGTAGTTGGTGATTCGCCTAATGTGATCGACGATCCCGACTAACATCGCGCAATGGGTCACGCATTGAGTTTGGGCCAAATTTTGAGAAACTATAAATAGCCCAAAAGAGAGAGAAAAAGTAGGTCGGAAAACAGACAAAAGATGGTGAGAAAATTCTGAATAGTTTAGAGAGAGAAACTTTTACTTTATGAAGAACACTTTTAGTTTTCGGGGGTTTTCAACTTTTTCTCTTGAAATTGATAAATTAAAGTTGAATTCAAACTGGATTTTCTTGTAATTGTTTAATATTATGTTATCCATGGTTGCTTTCATGCAAGGTATAATTTATTTATACTTTGTGATGAGTGGCTAAAACTCCAAGATCTAGAGGTGCATTTATGGGGTTGGGTGTTGATTTAATGTAGTGGGTATTGTGTTATGCTCTATTTTGTTATTTTTCATACATAGATTTGGGCTAATTAACATCGGGTTAACTTATGGGTTAAGGTGACAAACTTAATTCCAAGCGCATGAATGGATTCTCCATCTAAAAATTCATCCATCTTGTCTACCAACTTATCAGTTTGATACTCTTGGTGGTATATATACTTTGCCAATCCTTCAACCATCTTCCCTAAGTTTTCAAGTTGTTCCTTCAAGGATGAAGCATCAGTTACCATTGCTTGCATGATCATTGGAGACATCGGAGAGTAGCATGAATTGTCGCTCATGTTAATCTTCTAAGGGCTCACATTATCCGATACATGTGGAGATGATTTATTGGTTGAATCATAGTTCTTATTTATGGTAGAATTCTAGGAACCGGAGTTCTGAAGTAGAGCTAAGGTCTTCTTGGTCTTTTCGGCAGCATTATTTCCTCTTTCTGAAGCATTTGTTGTAACATCTCAGAATTTGGAAAAGGGAAAAAAGGCTAAAATGGGCTAATGGTTCTATTCCACGAGACCAGACTACGGTTTGTAGAAAGTTCTACGGGTCATAGACCAGTCTCATAGAAAGTGGGAAAATTATTTTGGAAATCAAGCCCCAGTAACCCATTCTACAATTGACCAGGATGGTCCATTGAATGGACTACGGGTCGTAGAAGGTTCCGTAGAAAGGTTCCAGACTTAGTGAAAATTTGAGTTGAAAGTTGAGGTCTATGGTTGGGGTCTACGGACCGTAGGAAGTTTGACGGTTTGTAGGAATGAGTTGTAGGATTTGCCTTTGATTTTAGGCCCAGTCACTCAACCTATGGTTGACTAGTAAGGTCTGTAGGAATTTCTATGGTCTGTAGCTCACAACCGTAGGGCTGATCGGTAGTTATTTTAAAGGGTGTTTTGGTCTTTTCTTATACACCTAATTCATATACTACGTAGTTTTGCATATAAATAAGTCCATATAACAGATTTTAGTCCTAAATCTACCCATTCTCAAATCATTCCCAGAAATTCTTAAAGTTCCTCTCAAAGGATTTTCTGTCTAAGGCTTTCAAGGATTCTAAGGTTCTTCAAGTTCAATTATCCTTTTCATCACTTGCTTAGGGCTTCATCAATGGGTTCCATTCACTCATTTAGCTTCAAGGTTTGTCAATTTCTTCAAGTCAAATTTCAATTAAGTTGGTTAGGTTTTCATTCAATTCCTCATGGGTTCTAGTGGTATGGATTCAATTGATTGATTATGATCTTTTTATGATTATTTAGATTCAATTACATTCTTTTCAACTAATTCTAGGTGAATCTATGCATTGATCATGATTTTGACTATGAACCTTAATTTACATGAATTTATGAGGAAGCTATGAAGCTATGAATGATGTTTTCATAACTTATGCATGATTTATGAAAATGATTTCCTTATAATCTAGGTTGCAATAAGATTGACATCAATGAAATTTTGAAAGGTTTTCTCACATTAAGGGATCATGGTTTGGTGAAATGTTTTCTCACTCATGCATGATTCAAGTTTTAAGGAGGTATTCTATGATGTTTTTAGCTTGGATTAATAACTTAATTCCATGGATGATTATACGCTTATGATTATGACTGATTCCGTTGGAATTTTACTTAGCACCGAGAGGATATTGATATGGAGGCTCTCCCATTAGTAGAGGCCGAGTCTCTAGTAGAAATCTTTTGTCCCTAACTACGTGCCCCCGTAGAATTTGTCTTAAGTAACATAGCTAGTGGATCCACCTAAGCTAGAAGTTATGATCCTTGCTTTAGCAAGTAAGGACATCTCTTTTTGGTGTGAGAGCAAGACACCGGATTCCATGTTATAACTCACATAGTCTATGTCGATTAATAGTAATATCCCATAAAATGAACTAAGTAATTTTAAAAGTTTTATGAAGATTTCATGATGATTTTGAGATGCATTGACCATGTTCATGATTTATGATGTCTCTTTAAAGTTTTACTATGTTTAGCTTGGTCATACATTCCATGTTTTTGATTATGTCCTCTTATGATCATGTTTCATGTTTTATTGCATTTTCCTCATACCTAGTACATTCAACGTACTAATACATATTTGTGTCTACATTGTTTCACTGATGTAGGGCTTGACGACTCTTATCTCTCAGTTCGTGGCTAGTTGATCACTTTAGAGAGATGAAGACTTGGTGAGTCCTCATACTTTGAGGACGATGTCGCCTTTATTGCTTTCTTATATCTATATGTTTCGAATATTGTATGTGGTGTACCGGTTACGTCCCGACCACTCCTTTTGATGTAATAGATGACTTGTCAAGACTATGTTAGACCTTCATTTTTAAATGTCAAAGTCTTTTCTTAATATGAGATTCTTTACTTTTGCCTATTACTATGTGTGTATGTATGTCAAGTGGATTGTGTAGGAACTCTCGGGGTAGTATACACCATGTCACGGCTAGGATGTACTTTGGGTCGTGATATTTGTAGAGGACCTTACTCCTTTTTGAGTTGAAGACCCAAAAATAAGAGTTGATGTGGATTACACTTGGAGTGTTTGTTGTCCAGCATAGTGGCCTTGCTCCTCAGAATAGCTCTGAAACTTCCAAAGGTAATACCAAGGATTCCTTTATGCTTCAGCTTAGAAATTGGATTCAACGGTCTAGAGGAAGTTGATTGAGAATTGATCTTCTTGGAAGCCGTTTCGATATTCTTTGATGCTTGAAAAGTTTAGATGAGAGGTAAAGATTGTCCCACTAGGCGGGTCAGAATTTATAGACAATATAATTCGCATTGAGAAAATAATAATCAAGACTGGAAAATGTAGCAACAATCATAATATTTAACTTGATATATCAGTGTTATAATCTCTATGAATCTATTTATTAGTCTTTTTAAATATAAATTCAAGGGATTGTAAACTGGATCTTGAAACTTGACGAACTTGATCTTGACTTGTACTTGGATTCAATGGAAGTCGAGCTTGATCTTGAATATAATCTTGATGAACTTGAACTTGAACTTGACTTATACTTGAATTCAAGGGATTTTGAGCTAGTTTTTGAATTTGTTGGTCTTGATCTTGAGTCATTCTTGAACTTGTAGCTTGTAGAGAAATCTGCGGCATTTAATCCATGAGCTCTCTCTGGCTTCTTGTTAGAATTCTGGTGTCTTTTCTAAATTATGAGGACCCCGCCTATTTATAGTTATAGAATGGAGGAGTTATGATGAAATTGATTTTTCCTTTGGCCAATCAAATTTAAGTGACATGGTATATTGGGCTTTAGTAAAGTAGGTTCATCATTTGTAGGCCAAACCAATGGACTAGTCCAATGAAATTGAGTTTTAATTAAATTCATATTTATTGAATTTAAATAATTAATCTAATTATATTAATTCATGATATTTATCTAACTAATATATCTTGAATTTAGTATATAACCCGAATCATTTTATAATTTTATATCCATTAAATTTTAAATGATTACACTTACACTTTTCTTTTGCTTGATTATGTTTTTGTAGTTAAAAATTTTATTATAAGAAAAACATTGATGGCTTTTCAAAAACATACAAGAATTGGGAAACACAATACAATAAGCATGTTTTCCCATGGCAAAACATTTCAATTTCTTTGGGACTAGCACACATGGTCTTGTCTATCTATAACCTATGGCATCCAATGCTACTACTCTCTCCACATTTCAATTTATTTATCTGATTTTGACCTGATACAAATTTTTATCTGAATTGAACGTGACTTTGAATTTAAAAATATAAAGAAGATTTTTCAATCTTAAGATATTAAACTAAAAATATATAGAATATGCCATATTGTCTTTTAATCTCTTAGTCTTAATCATATCATGTAAAAGTTATAAGTAAAGAAAAGTTATCAAACAAAGAAGGCGAAATGGTCTGATGGACCCTTGTACTTGTATGAGTTTGTATTCTAGACCCTTCTACTTAATCTTTTGTCAACTGAACCCTTAAATTCAATTAAAATGAGATGTTTAAACCCTCTGACCATTGACCAAGCTTATGTGACACTTATTTTGCTAACTCAATTATAGTGTGTGGTTTCACACTTAAAAAGGCGAGTGAAAGCAATGAATTTTCTTTAAAAATAATTAAATAATAATAATAAAAAAAAAAAAACAAATTAAAGTTCCCAACCCCTCCCTCTTCTTCTCCCTTTTCTTCAGACGTTCTGAGAAAACAGTGCAGATCCCAGCGTCCTTTACGACGCCATTTTCGTTTGTATCTTCACCCATTCTGTCCATTAAACCTCCGTTAATGATTAAGTGTTTCAGTGAGTTTTAGCAGTATCAATGGAAGTTTTAGATGTTGAACAAGAAGGATGATTTTTCTCCGGTGGCTATAGGTCATCCATGGTGGTTATGTAATGATTTTGCTTCGGTGGCGATTTTGTTCCAGTGGCTTCCTCCGCCCATTCTGTCCATAGATTTCTTTTTTTTGTGTTGAGATCTGGGTTTGATTGTGAGTGGTTTTCTTCTTCGAGCCTAAAAAATCTTCCATAAGATCCAACATTAAGAAAACGTTGTCTGTTCATATTAGTTTTGAGATCTGGGTTTGAGTTGTGGCTTTCTGAGCTTCATAGTCATTTTTCAAAGAAGAAAAGAATTAGGAGAAAGGAGATCAATGAAAAAAATTGTAACGACCTGATTCCGTCGTTAGGGAAAAGCCAATGGGGAAAGAATTGGGGTCAGAAAACTGTTGAGTAGTAACTTGGGAATTCCTAGCCTAGTCCAGATTTAGACGAAATCTGAGTCAGTGAGGTCTAGGAAAATCTGGTAATGAATGAGAAATCTAATTATGAATTTTATCACATGAGTAGATAACTAAAACGGTAAGAAATCCGTACGACTTTACGGAATCAAATTCGGGTGAGTGAAACTCCCGAAACTGATCTTAGCGTGAACGGGTTGTTTTTGAATGTCATGGGTTGAAGGTGTGTTGTGAAATGGGGGTTCGAAACTCTAATTTTGACGTTTTGTCTCTGTGCAAGCCGCTAGAGCGGGATTAGTGCCTCCAGAGCAGGGCCGCTGTAGCGGGCCAGTTGTGAAATAAGTCTGTATTAAAACCCAAAAATGTTATTTTTCTGCAAGTTTCATTGTTGAGAGCTAAGGGACGACCCAGGGTTATTTCTTGAAGGTTTTCCACGACTTTTGGTGCTAAAGGTAAGGATTTTACTCCCCTAATCCATTTTTCGATCCGTAGAACGTAAATTCATTGGTAATTATCGTTGGGGGAGGGTTTTGGCCTGAAGTTAATGGTGGAAAAACCCCTAAGTTGGGTATTGGGATCATGGGTTTGGTCTAGGATTGATAATTTCAATTATAATCGGGGTAATTAGGCTTCATTTATTGATCCTTGCGTTATATTGATTGTTTGTAGAACAAGAACAAGCGGAAAGAATCCGGAAGAGGAAGAATCAAGTTTCTTAGGGGATTCAAGCTTTGTTCGAGGTAGATGATGTTTGTGATTTCATGTTTGTATGATGTATGTTAGTAATTGCTTCATTGTATTGCTTGTATGTATGCGAATGTTGCATTATTGATCACACCTAATGTAAATGAGTATGAACGAATAACTATATGCCATGAATCAATGTAAATGAGTATGAAAGAATAACTATATGCCATGAATCACCTCTTGATTGTATGATTATGAGAATGTACATTGTGATTGTGATTGTGGTATGTTGATTGGATTAGGTGTCACGATCTGACACACTAACTGGGATCGGATGTCATGTACCGATATACATATTGGATCGGATGTCACGTACCGACATAAAATTGAAATGGGTGTCACGATCCGACACACTAACTTGGAAAGGGTGCCACAATCCGGTACACTAACAATTTGGGTATGGGTTCCATGAGAGTAATTCATGAGTCTTTTCCATTTTCAGTTATAAATGTTTAAAGACTTGAGTTGCCTGTTTGGCCAGTTGAATATTGCTTTACAACATTTTGAGTTTATTACATGACTTTATCTTTTGAGTTCTTTTAATGTTGAGTAAGTCTTCCGCTAAGAGTTAAGCTAGGCCAAGGGTTCGCTTGGGTCCAACAATGGTTCTCGAGTGCCGCCACGTCCAGGGTGTAGGCTCGGGGCATGACATTATGCCTCATGTTCATCGTTTAGAGCTTTCCTGTAGTGACTACAAGTCACAGAGAATGATAGTTTGGTCACCTAGTCGTTTATTTGGGTTTTGTACGAATTTTAGCGTTTTGGAGATTTTGAACCTTGAACGGTCATTTTTTATCAAAAGTTAAAAAAATGACCTCAAAATCCAATTCTAACAATTCCATCAGGATCATTTTAGGCTAGTAGCATAGTCGACAAAACTCCTAATGCTTTCAGTGTGAGTCTATGCGATTAGGCGTTTTAACTTTTAAGTTAAGGCATAAGTTTGACTTTAGTCAACATTCTGAGTAAACAAACTCATGTGAGAATTCCGTTAGCAAGGTTAGCTCTGGAATATTGAGTTTGGTCTAGAATGTCCCTTTATTTGGATTCAGAGGCTTCCAGACATCATATTCCAAGCCCTTTTGTGGCTTTTGCTTTAAAATATAGTTTGGGGGTGGACCCACTTTTTCCCAAGATGACCTCGTGTCACAACTCGATCCTACACCTGGACATGACTGGCATTCAAGAACCATTTCAGATCTCCAAGTGAACCCTTGTCCTGGCTACTATGACACACATGACTCTACAATGTACGCGGAAGCTTAAATAGACGAACCTTTAGACATTCAAAGAAGAGTCTTAAATTACTGTCTTGAAATACTCAACATAAATCATCAGTTAAATAAACCACCTGAGGAAAACAATGAAAAAATCTAATCATGTCTTTCTATAAAGCCTCTAACAATTCATGATAGATTTCGGGACAAGACCCACAACACCTCAAATACTACTAAGCTAAAATGAAAATGGAGTCTCCCGAAAGCAAGGAGTATCACGACCCGAGTCTACACCCTGGACGTGGCCGACACTCGAGAACCATTGTTGGTTCCTAAGTGAACCCTCATCCTGCCTGAATACAAGCGGAAGACTAACTCAAGCATACATAAGCTTAAAACTAAATTAAATTCATTGAACTCAAATACTCAACTTTTAAAATGTCTAAACAATACTCAAAATAAAGTGAATACAGAAAAACTCCTCAACTCTGTCTATCTATGAAGCCTCTACTATTACAGAAGGATATTGGGACAAAACCCACGATATCTCCAAACTACTAAATGAAAGGTAAAGGTGAAGTCCTCCGGAATATAAGAAGGCTCACCAAAGCTGACTGAAATACCACATGACCTCAACGAAATATCTGTTGATGATCATGAATACCTGTATCTGCATCATGAAACGAGGCAGGCCAAATGGCGTCAGTATGTACGAGCATGTAAGGGGAACTCTACAACATAAGTATAAGCTCAAACTGATAATAAGGAAGACATACTCACCTCGTCTCAACTCAATATGACTCAAGAATACTCAACTCGACTCTAGAATACTCAACTCGACTCAAGAATACTCAACTCAACTCAAGAATACTCAACTCAACTCACGAATACTCAACTCAATATGAAAGCAACCATAAAAGATGCTATATACATGAAACTTTTAAAACAATAGATAATAACTCAAATCTATATGAAAATACAATAATAACTCTTTACTCTTATTTGGGAGATTTTTTAACCGACAACCATCACTATGAGACACGTGATGATACAACGTCTCGCCCGCGCTTCCAGAACTATCCTATACCTTGTCAGAGTATAGGACATCCTCAACTAAGTGGATCCCCTAAGCTATTCTTAAAAGCCATAAGTAATCATCCAAAAAGTATGACCCTTTACCCATGTTGGAATACATGGTTTATGAGAACTTTGAGTTGTCTGAACTCATCCCCATATCGGTGCTCAATACTACTCCAAATAATATAACTCATGCTCATATGTTTTAAAAAATAACTCTTCTTTTGGTTTAGGATAATTGCTCAAACTACCTACTTAAAAGAGGTAACTGCTCTTGAAATATCTTTTGAACTCATAACTCATTTAGAAATCTCAGTTTCTCTTTTATCAATGTAACAGTTGATACCTCTGGGAATACATAGTCCCCTTATACTCTTACTCATTTCATACTTGAAAGCTCTTTCTCAAAAACATATCAAAATGATATTTTAATATGATCATTGATGACTCGGGAAGTCATATTGCATAAACATTGATGGTATATCTAGATAGAATACTGCTCATACATTGATGGCATACTCGATTGTCATACTAATCATGTTTTAGAAACTCTTTTCTCAAAACTGATCTTTACTTTCTCAAAACTCAGTTTAAGAACTCAAGTGTTGGCTTAAAAAAAGCTTCTCAAAATTTATAACTCAAATCATAGGGTTCATGTGGAATTATGGACATGAACGACTCAACTCAGGGATCTTTATAGCAATATGGAAACTCAGTACTCAGAACTCAAGACTCAAGAACTCGAAACTCATAACTCAACGATATTACTCCTCTCAAGGATACTCAATTTCTGGAGTTCATGCGTAATTATGGGCATGAATGACTCGACTCAAAGATCTCAATTACAATATAGACTCATGAATACAACTCTCTTCATCCTCATGCTCAAGTACTCAAGTCTTAAAAGAAGTTTTAAAAGTTTGTAAAAGACTTCTCAAAATGACTCACAGGACTCCCTCGAACTTTACTCTTAACTCTATCTTGAATTTGAAATGTGACTTCAAGAGTTATGATTCATGATATATAGTATCTATCGATGATTAATGAAGGCTTCAATAGTTAGGATTAGGAAGAGAATGAAAGCTCGACTCAAAGGAACAAGTGCGGAACGAGAATGAAGAAGAAAAGTGGTCTGACGCTTGTGGCGCAGGGGTGGCACGTCGCGCCAGGCCTCCCATTACTGGGGCTTGTTTGGCTCACTGTTTGCGCCCCATGCCAGGCCTGCTGGTGCATCAGGGGCGCGACACCCCAGCCTGTTTTCAGAACATCCTAACGAATTTTTCTTCTCAATTTTTGGCCCTAATTCACCTAGAATCGATTGATTTATTCCAAACTCTCTTAGATTAGTAAACCCAACATAAGTAAATGAAAATCTACTCAAATTTCCTCAAGAACCACCCTCAAACTCGAAACTCTCACCTCAAGAACTCAACAAACTCCATTAACAAGGAATGAAGAACAAAACCTCAAGAAACTCATCAAGAACCTTAATGCACGAAATCTCATGGATAAATTCAGTAAGGAAACTATTGATTGGCGTGAGGGTGAACAAACCCATCACTATGAAAGCTTACATACCTCAAAAGAATTAAATTCTTTGAGAAAATCCTCAAAGCTCGCAAGAATCTTGAACGCTCTTATTTTCTCCTCTTGAACTCCTCTCAAAAATCCTAAGCGTGTTTAGGAATTACTAAAACTGATTTCCATCAGTTTAGACCCCTAAAAGATTAAAAAATGATCTAGGCTAGTGGGGGAAGGAAAAAAACAAAATACCCCTCCTTAAAACGGATGAATTGCCTTGACTCGACAGGCTGCATTCAAATGGGCATATCTCCCTCATCCGAACTCGGAATTTAGCAAACTTGGCGGCGTTGGAAAGAGGACTCAGAGATATTTGATTTGATATCTCATGGGCCACCTAAATCTTTTGGTACTAAAAGTTATTGTCATTTGAAGTTGAACAAAGAATAATCTCATAGAGAAATTCAATTGGAAGGAAAGTTTCCAACTCAACTTTATTCTAGGGAATTTTAGCGACCTTAACATCTAAGAAAATCACTCGGTACAAATCTTATTCACCATAAATAATGACTCGAGTCTTAACTTAGAAATTTTTGGGATGTTACAATATCTCCCCCTTGGGATCATTCATCCTCGAATGACGGCTGGACTGAGAATTAAACGGGGTTACTATTACAATACTCAAGCCTAATGGAAAATCAAGAAGTACTTAACATAAGGTGATTATTCTGATCTAACTCACAAGATTTGGGTTCTATAACTCTATAGGAAATCTCATCCCAAGAACGCTACTCCTTACCGCTACATTCAGCTAACCTTGAGCTCATATCACGAAACACCTAATGTATCACGCATTGACCACATGTTAACAACACCACATACAAGCTTAGAACCTTAACCACTACATGGACTCCTACTAACCACTACTTATAATAATTCCTCATCCTTCCATCATCTCTACCAATAGAACTTTCATACATTATTACCAGGAATCTGACTTATTACTCATCGTAAAACCTTATCGCCTTCTCCCTCCACATTCATAATGTTAGATGGAATAAACACACCATAACTATCACAATAAGAAACAACAATCTTCTTCTCTATCATCATACCGCTACTATCAACAACCCCACTCTCAAAAATAAAAAGGGTAACTGAAGGAGCTTTAGCGCGAAAGATCATAAGCACGATTCGCTCGAGATATCTGATATAAGAATATGCATGGCATACCATTATGTTGCTAGCCATTGAGAGTAAATCATGAATTTGTGAGACTGAGTATACTATGAGACATAAAAGCTTATATGAATAGGTTCATATCATGAGGTTTATATCCATAACTTTATGGATTAAGCTCGAGGTTAATGGGTTAAAGTCTTTGCCCCTCATTCTGAAAACTGAGCATAGATGTGAGGTCATAGACACAATTCTGATATAAGAAACATCATCATGATATTGTAATGACTGAACTCTAAGGAATACGCTAGAGTATAAATGGATTGATGTACCTCCTTAACTCTTTCTAAAGACATAACTATCTCATTCTCAACACCTGACTTGATTCTTCATCTTATCATCTCTCCCTTAGGTTTGAAGGTGACACTTGAAACCTATGGACCTATTCCATCATCTCTAAACTGGTCTACATTCCCTTTACTCTAATACTCGGGAAAGGCTTATATCATGCCTACTGAACTCTTCATAAGTAGGTACTAAGACTCCTTCTAAGACCTATTTCTAAGATGCTTCTATTAACCTCTTCTCATTGGCTTATTAGGCCACTTAATCTGACTCTTAATAATCCACATTGTCCTTCTTATCTTACTAATAACATCCTTCTATGTTCATATAAACCTAAATGGAGGAAACTTTGAACTATATTTAAGAGGCTCATCACTGACTATATAAAATCCTTTCTACCAAACTCTTAAGGGTAATAATTAATGCTTACATCAGCCTACTCCACATCGACAACTCAAATATGCTATCCAGGCATACATGAAAACAATAAACTTAATTGGAACCTCGTCTGATTACACACAATCTCGGGTATACCTCTTAATGCTCTTGGTACTCTTATGACTTAGCCACACTTCACTGCCCTTATCTAAAAGTTAGGATCTCTCAGTTGTACCACTTATACTCATTGCAACTAATGTCTTAATTCCTCACCTACTTTATGTCAAGTCTACCAGATCAGATCTTAAGACTAACATCATCACCCTCATGTTGCCATTCTTTTGATTATGACGCTCATCTCAAATTCAAGCTTAATGCTTATTACTAATCCCAGATATGAATATGATTGCTCGCTTACTATAATAACTTACAACTACTAGATAAAAATTAAGAAACACTCTCCCACTAAAATTATATGACAAGTAGTCAATCTTTATCTCTCAGTCTTCATACTTACAATTTATCGTCAGACTGTCACGACCCAGAGGTACACCCTAGATGTAACATGGTGTATAAGACCCCGAGGGACCCCATACAAGCCACTTAGCATTCATAGCATAAGAAATAGAACAAAAAAAGTAAAACAACATTTCAAGTCCAATAATTTTATAGAAGAAAAATGGAAGTCTAAAACACTTGTCTCAATAGCCATCTAATACAATAGAATGAAATTAGTACTAGCCCATACATCATATCCAAAACTTAAATACAAGAAAGAAACTGAAACAATGAAAGTCCATCCTCGAAGCATGAGGACTCACCAAATCTCAGAAACCTCGAAATCAACCACTAGCCACGAAACTGAGAAACCTGACTATCGGACCCTACATTTGGGGAAATGTAGGCAAGAGTATACGTTAGTACAAAATAATGTACCAAGTATGATAGCTATGCATAAAACATTTAAATCATGCTAAAAGGGGACATTTCATGACATACAATTGACCAAGCTAAAACATGATATAAAAGGGTTAGAAAACATAAGTCATAAAACATGGCCAATGCAAGCTAACATCACTTAAAGCCTTTGAACACATATGAGATACTTCTTGAAGTAACCTTAGTTCATTATTATTGTGGGAAGTAGCCTTAACCGACATAGAGATCATGTGAGCTATAACATGATCACCCGGTTTCTCTCACACCGATAAGGGTTGTCCTACTTGCCAGGGTAAGGACCATGAATTTCTAGATTAGGTGGATCCACTAGCTAATGTCTATCAAGACAATCATCCTATGGGGGCACATAGGTAAGGGATAAGGAGATTGCTACTAGAAACCCAGCCTCTACTAACGGGAGAGCCTCCATCTCAATATCCTCTCGGTGCTAAGCATAAATTCTACGTAATAGTCATTTCTTACTTGTCCTTATTATCCATGGAAGGGCACGTCATCTTGCCAATCCAATCTAAGTCATTATCCATGGAAAGGAATTATTCAATAACCAATCCAAGCTAGGTTTCATTAGGATAGCTCTTTATCTTTGATTCAATTAGGTGAGAAGACCTTTCAACCTTAGAATCCTTACTATGTGAGAAAACCTTTCACAATCATTCTTTCATGTGTATATGAGAAATCCTTTCAACAACAAAACAACAACATCATCATTGATACTTTACTTTCAAAGAACCCTTAAAACATTTACATAGATTTCACAAGAACATGCATAATTCCATAATTTACCTTTCAAGGTTCACAACCCACTTTCGATCATCAACATCTACAAAACATGAGTTAGATATGTATTTCATCATAAATTCATGTAATTCTTTCAATACATGCTTGGTTTCATAAAACTCTTCCTTCATAATCAAAATTCCACATCATATGATCATAACTTAGAAAACATGGGGATTACATGGTTTTATAGGGGAATCATAATAAAAATCATAGTATTTCATCAATTCATGCATAAGAGATCATAATTCAATCATTTAAATCAATAATCAAGAGAACCCATGACAATTAAAGAAAACCCTAACTCAATTGGGGATTTCTAACTTTTGAAAATAGGAGAATTTGGGAACTCCGTAAATGGAAGGAATCCATGGATGAAAACTATCATACCTTAGAGCCAATTGCTTATCTTCAATGGAGGAATTGAGACTTGGCTTCAAACCCTAGGTTGGATCCTTCTTCTTCAAGCTTTCTAGAGAGAGAAATATTTGAGATTTCTTCCTTTTGGTGAATTTGAAGAGAATGAAGTGAATGGGTGAGTTTTAGGGTTAAAATCACTTATATAGGGGTCTTAGTGAAGGGTAAAATGACGTAGTATAGAGATAAAATAATTAGGAAAAGACCCAACTACCTCTAAACTTAACTGCCAGACCACCATTCACGATCGACGGACCGTGGACAGGATGACGGCCCGTCATGTACGACCGTCGTTCGTGGTCAGAAACATGAGTTTGGGGGTCTGGACCATGGGCCCTCGTCCACAGACCGTGGTCCCACCAATGGTCCGTTGGTTCAGTCCGTGATTGAAACCTCCAAAGCCCCTTTTTGGGGGCACATCCATGGCCACACCTACGGTCCGTGGTCCCATCCACGGGCCGTGGGTGGCCTCCGTTGGTTGGCTCCTCCAGCTCCTGAAAAATGCTGCCTTGCCCCTTTCTCGAATCCGGGGTGTTAGAATATCTCCCCCTTGGGATCATTCATCCTAGAATGAGATTCAAGCTAGTACAAAAAGAGTAGGAGAGGAACTAACAAACCATGAGAAACTCATTACCTCAAGCTAGAGTAGGAGTAGAAGGAAAGAGATGAGGATATCGAGACATCATATCGGCCTCGGCCTCCCAAGTAGCACCCTCAACTAATTGATTCCTCCACAACACTTTCACGGAAGCTACTTCTTTATTTCTCAACTTCTTGACTTTCGGGTCTAAAATCTCAATCGGAATTTCTTCATATGAAAGATTCTCCTTAACTCCCAAACCTTCTAAGGTAACTATGGATGTCGGATCACCAACCCATTTCCTCAACATAGAGACATGGAAAATCGGATGCACCGATGCCAACTCATTTGGAAAATCTAGTTCATAAGCAACCTTACCAACACGTCTCAAAATCTGATATGGGCCTACATATTAGAGACTAAGCTTTCCTTTCTTACCAAACCTCATTACACCCTTCATGGGTGAAATTTTTAAGTAAACCCAATAATAAACATCTGTCACAACCCAGGGGTACCCCCTAGACGTAACATGGCATACAAGACCCCGAGAGGCCTCATATAAACCACTTAGCTTTCATAACACAAGATAATATAAAATACAGGATTTTAAAACATTTCAACACAATCAAAGTTTTCATATCAAAAGCTGAAGTCTATTACACTTTGTCTCAAAACCATCTAAAACATGAATATCTTAGGACACAACCCATAAAACAATGTTCAAAACATGAAATGAAAGAACATAAGATAAATGGTGGCCAAATCCTCGAATGCTATGAGGACTCACCAATCTTCAATTCTTGCTTCTACTAAGATCCTAGCCACGGGGATGAGAGTCGAGATCGTCGGACCCTACATTTGGATAATAAATATAGTTAAGAGTATGCGTTAGTACAAACATGTACTAAATATGATAGCTTGCATAAACATCAACATAACATAAGAGGTAAGCCACATAATTCATAAGCATAATAAATGCACATAATAAAACATGTCAACATAAAGGAATACTTCTTGAAGTAACCTCAAATCATCCTTAATCATTACGGGAGGCAACTCAAAAATAATCCAGGCCATCACCTATCCTAACATATATAGCTTATCTTTTATAGACATGGAGAATCTCCTCTTGCCTTATTATGAAGGAAAATGGGTAGTCGCCTCTAGTCCTTCTTAACAATTGGATCATGGGTACTTGCCTCTAGTCCAACATCATGTGACATGGGTATTCTCCTCTTGTCATTCTATAGGGATCATGGGTACTCACCTCTTGTCCAAATCATATCTTAAGAACGTGGGGAGTAGCCTCTTGTTCAATTTTAAGAAATAAGGATAATTGCCTCTTTATTCTATTCTAGGGAATATGGGTAATCGCCTCATATCCATCTCATTTAGAGGTCATGGGCCTCTAGCCTCATCAATTTCTTAGTCTTTAGCATTAGATTCATTTTTGGTGAGAATTCCTTTCAACCTAGAATCATTCAATCTGAGAAAGTCTTTCAAATTCATAACATAAGCAATTCATGTGGGAACTATCTCCTCCACAACAATTACATCAATAATCAACAATTCATAACATAAGCTTTACTCTCAAAGCACTATGTCTCATAATCATCCTATATGCTTCACTCTCAAAGTAATGTATTTCACAATCCTGATATATGCTTCAATCTCAAGCAATTCTAATCATAATTCATCATATAAGTTTCAATTTCAAGCAATTCTAATCATAATTCATCATATAAGCTTCAATCTCAAGCAATTCTCATGTATCTCATCAATCCTAAAAGAATACATCTAAACTCACAAATTCTCCTTTCATGGCATAAAATCCATTTACATCAATTTCATCTTTCTAGACATGGGTTAGGCATGGGTACATGTAAATTCATCCTAAAAACATGGAATTCTATCAAATCAATCATAACCCACTCAATTGGATCAACATTCATCAATACCCACAACATTAGAAGAAAACCCTAACTCAAATTGAGGAATTTCATCTTTTCAATTGGGGAATCTTAAGGGGATCCATGGAAGAAAGGATTCCATGGATGAAAAGCCATCATACCTTGATAACAATGCCCGTAAATGCTTGTGGAATGGAGACTTGACCTTGATCCTAGCTCCAACTCTTTCTTCTTCTTCAAGTTCTAGAGAGAGAAATATTTGACAGGAAGACATTGGGATTTCTTTTGGGTTTTGGAAATAATGATTTGAATGGGTGAGTTTTGGGTTTAAAATCACTTATATAGGGGTCCTAGGCTTGGATAAAATGACATATTATTAATCTAATTAAAACCGGAAAAGACCCAATTAGCCCCCAACTTACAAGGGACAGCCCTTCACCACGTGAGGCTCTACGAGCTGTGGTGCCCTCCGTGGTCTTGGACCAGTGGCTTGGCTACCACTTGTTAACCCCTAAAAATCTATTTTATCACCACGACCCCTCCCACAGCCCGTGGTGGCCTTCACGAGCTGTCTAGTGGCTCGTGGGGAGGGTCTTCATTTGGGGAAGTTTTGCCTACCCACTGTCTAGGCTTCCACGAGCCTCACCACGACCCGTGGTCCCCACCACGAGTCGTCATGGTGGTTGTGGGAAGGTGGGCAGTGCTTGGTGAAGGCTAGGCTACCCAAGCTCACTTACTTGGCTCTTGCCCTCTCACTTAGCCCTAGTTTAGCCTACTATACTCTAAGGTGTTACATTATCTCCTCCTTGGGGACATTCGACCTCAAATGGCATTCTAGACAACTCTTTAAAGAAAAGACTTAATACTAGCAACCCATCATGCATACAATCTCATCAAAATGCACAAAATCAAGGAGGAATCATCAAATCCAAGCTAAACATACTCAATGCATCATAAGGAAAGTAGGAACTAGACCTAACAAACCAATATGCATGAAATTTCAAGATTTCTCATCTTCAAGGAGGAACTACCTTCTCCAAGCTAAAAGCGTGCTCAACACAATCCCATGGAGCCTATATGCAATTCGTTCTCAAAAAGCATAGCTAAAGCATGTTCATCAATTCATCTCATTAAGTCTATAGGCAACTCATACTCAATGCACGACAACATGAGAAAAATCAATCATGTAAACTCATTTCCTTTCAAAACATAAGTTTTTTTTTTTATCATGAACATGCATAACATAAGGAAATCATGGAATCACATAAAACACATGACTCGAAAACAAAGGACAAACCAAGAGAAACTCATTACCTCAAACTAGAGTAGGAGTAGAAGGAAAAAGATGAGGATATCGGGACATCATATCGGCCTCGGCCTCCCAAGTAGCACCCTCAACTAAATGATTCCTCCACAATACTTTCACAGAAGCAACTTTCTTGTTTCTCAACTTCTTAACTTGTCGGTCTAAAATTTCAACCAGAACTTCCGCATAAGAAAGACTTTCATCAACTCCCAAACTCTCTAAGGGAACTACAGATGTCGGATCTCCAACACACATTTTCAACATGGAGACATGGAAAACTGGATTCCCCGATGCCAAATCATTAGGCTAATCGAGTTCATAAGCAACCTTACCAACATGTCTCAAAATTTGATATGGGCCTACATAACGGGGACTAAGCTTCCCATTCTTATCAAACCTCATTACACCTTTCATGGGTGAGATTTTCAAGTAAACCCAATCATGGACATCAAATTCAAGCTCTCTTCTTCTAACATCGGCGTAGGGCTTCTGTCGACTTTGGGTTGTTCTCAACCTCTCTCTAATAAGTCGAACTTTCTCCATAGCCTCATAACTAACTCGGATCCTATCAAGGAAACTTCACCCACCTCAAACCAACCTATAGGGGATCTACACCTCCTATCATAGAGAGCCTCAAATGGAGCCATACCAATACTAGAGTGGTAGCTATTATTATAAGAAAACTCAATCAATGTCAAGTGATCATCCTAATTTTCTTTAAAATCGATGAGATATGCTCTCTCAACATATCTTCCAAAGTTTGGATAGTTCGCTTCGCTTGCCCATTGGTTTGTGGATGAAAAGTCGTACTAAGCTTCACTTTAGTGCCAACACCCTTTTGGAAAGACTTCCAAAACTGAGAAGTAAACAGAGTACCTCTATCGGAGATAATGGACAAGGGAACTCCATGCAACCTTACCATTTCCCTCAAATATAACTTAGCATAATCTTCCACCGAGTAAGAAACTTTGAAGGAAATGAAATGAGTCAATGTCACCGTAAACGAGGCAACCCAACTATGAAGTCCATATTCAAATCTTCCCACTTTCAAGTAGAAATGCTAATATCTTGGGATAAACCTCTCAGTTTCTGATGCTCAACCTTCACTTGTTCACAATTTGGACACTTAGCCACAAATCCCGCAATATCCTTCTTCATCCCATTCCACCAATAGATTTCCCACAAATCATGGTACATCTTGGTGGCTCCCGGGTGAATGGAATACCGAGAACTATGGGCTTCTCTCAAGATCTGTTTAAGCACCACTTTTTTCAATTCTACTAAAGTAGGATCTAGACATTGCTTAGCTTTCACATCCGCCACAAAAGCTGATTTTGACCCATTATGAACCATAACACCACCTTTGGTGGAATCAACTAATCGAACACCTAATCGAGCCAATCTATGTACATCTTGTACCAATTCCTTATTATCTTCTTCTATATGGGCTACACTACCCATTGATAATTGGCTAAGAGTATCTTCTACAACATTCGCCTTACCGGGGTGAGAGAACACTCATATCATAGTCTTTCAATAACTCAAGCCACTTTCTTTGGTGAAGATTCAGATCTTTCTGATTAAACAGATATTGCAAGCTCTTGTGGTCGGTAAACACATCGACATGCACACCAAACAAATAGTGCCTTCATATCTTTAAGGAAAAACCACCGCCGCTAATTCAATATCGTGGGTCGGATAGTTCTTTTCATGAACCTTAAGTTTCCTTGAAGCATAGGCAATCACTTTCCCATTTTGCATAAGCACACCTCCTAAATTCTCGAGGTGTTACAATACACAACAAAACCATTGGTCCCTTCCGGTAAAGTCAACATCGAAGCCGAAGTAAGTCTATTGTCCAACTCTTGAAAACTCTTTTCACAAGCTTCGGACCATATGAACTTGGCCTTATTTTGAGTCAAAGTTGTCAATGAAGAGGCAATCGTAGAAAACCCCTCAACAAATCTTCTGTAGTAACTAGACAAACCCAAGAAACTTCTAATATCTGAAGGAGTTAGAGGTCTAGGACAAATCTTGACCACATCCGCCTTCTTAGGATCTACCTCAATACCCTTGCTTGAAACAATATGACCAAGGAAAGCTACGGACCTTAGCCAAACTCACATTTGCTAAAATTTGCAAAGACTTGTTGTTCCTTAAGGATTTGTAACACAATCCTCAAATGATTAATGTGGTCATCCTCACTTCTTGAATAGATCAAAATATCATCAATGAACACAATTACGAATGTATTAAGGTATTGTCTAAACACCCTATTAATCAAATCTATAAATACCTCCAGAGCATTAGTCAAGCAAAACAACATCACCAAAAACTCATAATGACCATACCGGGTTCTAAAAGCCGTTTTCAGAATATCATCATTCTTCACCCTCAATTGGTGATAACCTGACCTAAGGTCAATCTTAGAAAAGTAACTTGGAGTTGGTCAAACAAATCATATATCCTTGGAAGAGGATACTTATTCTTAATGGTCACTTTATTCAATTACCGGTAGTCAATACACATACGAAGTGAACCATCTTTCTTCTTAACAAATAAAACTGGAGCACCCCATCGAGAGATACTCGGTGGGATGAAACCCTTATCCAATAAATCTTTCAATTATTCTTTCAACTCCTTAAGTTCTACCGGAGCCATCCTATAAGTAGGAATAGAAATAGGTTGCGTATCTGGGAGAAGGTCAATACCAAAGTCTATTTCCCTTTCGGGAGGAATACTGGGTAAATCATCTGGGAACACTTCTGGATATTCATTACAACGGGAACTGACTCAAGACTAGGGGTTTCAGAATCCATATCCCTCACCCTAACTAAATGGTACAAGCAACCCTTAGAAATCATCTTTCTAGCTTTAAGATATGAAATAAACCGACCTTTCGGCATAGAATTTCCCCCTTCCATTCTAGGACAGGCTCATCCGGGAACTGAAACTTGACCACACGAGTTCTACAATCAATAGAAGCATAACAAGAGTGCAACTAATCCATCCCAAGGATGACATCAAAGTCTAACATATCAAACTCTACCAAGCCAACAAGAGTAACTCTATCGGATAATGAGACGGGACACTTTCTATAAGCCCTCTCGGCCATCACAAAATCACCAATAGGAGTAAAGACAGAAAAGGGATCTAATAACACATCGGGAAGCACATCAAATCTCATAGCCACATATGGCGTCACAAAAGATAAAGTAGCACCGGGATCAAGTAAAGCATAAACATCTAGTTGGAAAACTTTTAACATGCCGGTAACCACATCGGGAGAACCCTCTTGTTCACCTCGAGTCTGAAGAGCATAAAACCTATTTTGCTTGGAAGCAATAGTACCCGAACCACTTGGACCGGATGAGGGATAGGGTTGAGCCCTACGAAGACTATCTCCCTCATTTTTAGCAACCGAAGGACAATCTCTTATCTTGTGATCTATCTTACCACAACCAAAACAAGCAATGGAACCCTCTAGACATTTACCTTCATGCTTTCTTCCACACTTAGGAAATTAGGCAAAGAAGACCCATTACCACCTCCTTGAGGCTTCGAGTTAGACACCCTTTCATTGTTGCACCTTGGGGGAGCCTTAGAAGAACCTTGCCTGGAATACCTTTGTCGAAACCTTTAACGACCACGTCCATCGGACCTAGAGTATGAATAGTTACCATCATCCGTTCTTTCCCTCTTTGTTTCTCTAGACCTCTCTTTGAGCTTTTCCTCTTCAATCTGTTGGGCATGGACCATGAGACGAGAAATATCCATGTCATGGAAAAGCATAGTCGTACGACACTCTTTCACTACCAAGTCGGACACATCCGAAACAAACTTGCTCATCCTCGCCCTAGAGTCGACAACTATATAAGGAGCATACTTTGACAATTGAGTGAACTTCAAAGCATGTTCTTTCACACTCATGTTTCCTTATCGGAGATTGATAAACTCAAGCACTTTTACCTCCCTCATCTCAAGAGGAAAGAACCTATCAAGAAAAATGGACTTAAACCTTTCCCATTCTAGGGGACCCGCATCTACCGGTCTTGCTTCCTTCCATTGGTTGAACCAAATTTGAGCAACCCATTTTAGTTGATACGCGGCCAATTCCTCCTTCTCCACTTGAGTCACTCCCATGATGGCAAACACCTTGTAGACCTCGTCAATAAACTCTTGAGGATCTTTCTCAACTTTAGAACCATAGAATTCCGGAGGATTCATCCTAGTGATGTCCCTCACTCTTAATGCCGTTGTACCCACATTTGGGTTCATGGGGTTCACAACTTCCCTATTGGCTTGGGCCATCACGGCTTGAGCCAACACTTGAAAATTCATTCTAAACTCCGCATTAGTCACTTGCTCGGCCAAAGGGTCAACCGGAGCTTGATGAGCTTAAGGAGGAGGTCCTTGGTTAAAATTTTCTCCCTCGGTCCTTCTAGCAAAATCTCTTCGAGTAGTCATATCATGTAGACCATCGGGTAAGGATCATGAGAAAGACCTTATAGAGTTAAACTCTATCACACGACTTAGAATGAAGAAAGAAGTGAAGTTTCCTAAGCATCCAATAGCCTCTCATTCATAAACGTGGCACGCTTTACACTTATGAACAAGACTCTACTAGACTTGGTTTTGAGACATCCTGGAACCATTCTAAACCTTCTGCTCTGATTACCAAGTTTGTCACGACCCAGGGGTGTCCCCTTGACGTAACATGCCATACAAGACCTTGAAAGGCCTCATATAAGCCACTTAGCTTTCATAACATAAGATAATAGAAAATATGGGATTTTAAAACATTTCAACACAATCAAAGTTTTCATATCAAAAGCGGAAGTCTATTATACTTTGTCTCAAAACCATCTAAAACATGAATATCTTGGGACACAGCCCATCCAACAATGTTCAAAACATGAAATGAAAGAACATAAGAGAAATGGTGGCCAAATCCTCGAATGCTATGAGGACTCACCAATCTTCAAGTCTTGCTTCTACTAAGATCCTAGCCACGGGGATGAGAGTCGAGATTGCCGAACCCTATATTTGGATAAGAAATGTAGGCAAGAGTATGCGTTATTACAAACATGTACTAAATATGATAACTTGCATAAACATCAACATAACATAAGAGGTAAGAAACTTAAGTCATAAGCATAATCAATGCACATAATAGAACATGTCAACATAAAGGAATACTTCTTGAAGTAATCTCAAATCATCCTTACTCATCATGGGAGGCAACTCAAGAACAATCCAAGTCATCACCTATCATAACATATCTAGCTTATATTTTATAGACATGGGGAATCGCCTCTTGCCTTACTATGAAGGAATATGGGTAGTCGCCTCTAGTCCTTCTTAACATTTGGATCATGGGTACTCGCCTATAGTCCAACATCATGTGACATGGGTATTCGCTTCTTGTCGTTCTATAGGGATCATGGGTACTCACCTCTTGTCCAAAACATATCTTATGAACGTGGGGAGTCGCCTTTTGTTCAACTTTTAGGAATAAGGGTAATCGCCTCTTTATTCTATTCTAGGGAATACGGGTAATCGCCTTATATCCATCTTATTTAGAGGTCATGGGTAATCGCCTCTAGCCTCATCAATTTCTTAATCTTTAGCATTAGATTCATTTTTGGTGAGAATTCCTTACAACCTAGAATCATTCAATGTGAGAAAGTCTTTCACATTCATAACATAAGCAATTCATGTGGGAACTATCTCTTCCACAACAATTACATCAATAATCAACAATTCATAACATAAGATTTACTCTCAAAGCACTACATCTCATAATCATCATATATGATTCACTCTCAAAACATTGTATATCACAATCCTCATATATGCTTCAATCCCAAGCAATTCTAATCATAATTCATCATAAGCTTTAATCTCAAAAAATTCTTATGTATCTCATCAATTCTAAAAGAAAACATCTAAACCCAACAATTCTCCTTTCCTGGCATAAAACTCATTTACATCAATTTCATCTTTCTAGACATGGGTTTGGCATGGGTACATGTAAATTCATCCTAAAAACATGGAATATATCAATTCAATCATAAACAATCATAACCCACTCAATTGAATCAACATTCATCAATACCCACAACATTAGAAGAAAACCCTAACTCAAATTGGGGAATTTCATATTTTCAATTGGGGAATCTTAAGGGCCTCCTTGGAAGAAAGGATTCCATGGATTAAAATCCATCATACCTTGATAACAAAGCCCATATATGCTTGAGGAATGGAGACTTGACCTTTATCCTAGCTCCAACTCTTTCTTCTTCTTCAAGTTCTAGAGAGAGAAATATTTGAGAGGGAGACTTTGGAATTTCTTTTGGGTTTTGGAAATAATGATTTGAATGAGTGATTTTTGGGGTTAAAATCACTTATATAGGGGTCCTAGGCTTGGGTAAAACGACATAGTATTAATCTAATTAAAACCGGAAAAGACCCAATTAGCCCCCAACTTACAGGGGATTGCCCTTCACCACATGAGGCTCCACGAGCCGCGGTGCCTACCACGAGCCGTAGTGCCCTCTGTGTTCTTGGACCAGTGGCTTGGCAACCACTCCTTAACCCCTAAAAATCTATCTCATCACGACGACCCCTCCCACAGCCCGTGGTGGCCTTCACGAGGCATCTAGTGGCTCGTGGGGAGGGTCTTAATTTGGGGCAGTTTTGCCTAGCCACTGCCTAGCCTTCCACGACCCTCACCACGACCCGTGGTCCCTACCACGAGCCGTCATGGTGGTCGTTGGAAGGTGGGCAGTGCTTGGTGAAGGCTAGGCTTCCCAAGCTCACTTCCTTGGCTCTTGCCCTCTCACTTAGCCCTAGTTTAGCCTACTAGATTCCGAGGTGTTACAACATCAAATTCAAGATCTCTTCTTCTTACATCGACATATGACTTTTGCCAACTTTGAGCCATTTTCAATCTCTCTCTAATAAGTCAAACTTTCTCTATGGCCTCATGAACCAACTCAGGACCTATTAAGGTAACTTCACCCACCTCAAACCAACCTATAGGAGATCTACACATCCTACCATACAATGCCTCAAATGGAGCCATATCAATACTCGAGTGATAGATATTGTTATAAGCAAACTCAATTAATGGAAAATGGTGATCCCAATTACCCTTAAAATCAATCACGCAAGCCTTCAACATGTCTTCCAAAGTTTGGATAGTATGTTCCACTTGCCCATCAATTTTGGGATGAAAGGCCGTACTAAGCTTAATACGAGTACCAAGACCCTTTTGGAAAGACTTTCAAAACTGAGAAGTGAATTGGGTACCACGATCAGAAATAATGAACAAAGGCACTCCGTGCAACTTTACCATTTCTCTCAAGTACAACATGGCATAGTCCTCCGCCGAATAGGAAATCTTGACAGGAATAAAATGAGCTGATTTCATCATTCGATCTACTATAACCCAAATCGAATCATGTTGTCACCTGGTGCAAGGCAAACCAACAATAAAGTCCATATTCACATCTTCCCACTTCCAAGTAGGAATGCTAATGTCTTGGGATAAATCTCCTGGTTTCTGATGCTCAACTTTCACTTGTTGAAAATTAGGACACTTAGTCATAAATTCCGCAATATCCTTCTTCATCCCATTCCACCAGTAGACCTCCCGTAAATCATGGTACATCTTGGTGGCTCTCGGGTGAATGGAATACCACAAACTATGGGCTTCTTACAAGATCTGTTCCCTCAAGTCATCAACATTAGAAACACACAAACAACCTTGATATCTAAGCACACCATCTCCCGCTTTGGAGAAAGCCTCAACGATTTCTTAAGCACCACTTCTTTTAAATCAACCAAAATCGGATCAAGACCTTGCTTGGCTTTCACATCCGTCACAAAAGACGATTCGGAACCATAACACCACCCTTGGTGGAGTCAACTAACAGAACACCTAATCAGGTCAATCTTGCCAATCTAGCTGATATGCATCAGCTGGTGTAGGCCTTCATGTTCGCGGAACTTTCACCACGTTCTTGGAGGTCAGTTGACCGGAGGGCCGCATTTGCAGAGCCTTGGCCCGATCACGGATGGTCATGTTCGCAGAGCCGATGTTGTGCTCGTGGGGATTCAGTTCACCTCTAGACACATTGATGGGGCCCTCACCACATTTGCGAGGCCAGCGTTCGTGGAGGCTCTTCACGTTCGCGAAGAGTAGTACGAGGCAACTTTGGTCCCAAGTTTGAATTGTCAATTTCTCTCTCATACTAGCTCCGATTTCAGTGATTCAAAGTCCTTTGTGTTAATTGAGAGCGTGGCTACGTGGGTTAGTGATCAGGAGTTGTTGAAGAATATTTGTTTGAGGTAATTTTGGGTGTGTAGGGCTGCGTTAGCTTTGTTTTCTTGTTAAATTTCATGATTGTTGCTTTTGCTATTTCGGGACTCGGATTGTGTTCAATTTTGGAACACAAGTTTGAGGCATAGTTTAGGACCTCTTGATGGAGTCAATTCTAGAGATAATGGCATGGGTCCTGCGATTCTTGTTTCACTCCAAAATTGGCCCATTTTTGTTTTATTGGATTTTTTTTTAAACGATCAGACTTATGTTGTGATCCTATTTTTAATAGTGTGGAAATGTTTGGAGACCATTCAGAAAGGTAAAGCTCTGGCCTCTTGATTTAGAGTGTACGATGTCAACCTATTGGTATGCTACATGTTCCTTTCTATTTAGATTAAG
The DNA here is from genome assembly GCA_029582245.1 of Solanum etuberosum. NCBI lineage: Eukaryota > Viridiplantae > Streptophyta > Magnoliopsida > Solanales > Solanaceae > Solanum > Solanum etuberosum. Next base: position 84,837 of record JAJONR010001106.1, on the reverse strand, counting down.
CCTCAATGTGTGAATTCATGATGATTAGTGTGAATTAGGGGCGGGTACCTACTTATACCTACTTTTCTTCTTAGAAACCATGTTCTAGAATTTATTGATATTGTTTCGATGGTAGTATTATGTTAGTTGGGGTGATATATGTGTTGTTGCATGTTATTATGAACTACTTGTTTTTACTTATTATTTGAAGCATGTTCGGCCTTAGCCTAGGATAGACTAGTGGTTCCTTAGACTCGCGAGCCTTGTAGCTTAATTATATCTCCAATGTCATTTTGGATGGACTAGGTCCTTGTTGACTAGAATAGAAGACTTAGGTCTGATAGTCTAAGCCTTAGTTTAGGCGTTTGTACAGCTTGCTAGCCTTTCTATATTCTCTCCCTATTTCTACGATTCCTATACATTACCGAAGGTTGTGTACTTTCTTGGGATTAGAGTACCCTAGCTTTGGAGGCTTTTGTGATGTCTTTGGGTGTGGACGATGATCCACGGTGGTTTGGAGCCTACTTGAGATCCTCTATGGAGTCGACAGACCCGCGGGTCACTCTTGCTAGCTTATTCCCTTGAGAGTGGACTTTTTGGCTAAGCATCTTTTATATCTGAGATCCTCTAGGGAGTCGACACGCTCTAAGGGTACTCTTGCTAGTTGGGCTGCTAATGCCCCTAAGAGTGGACTCTCTCTCTGGGCAGCCTGGATTGATTGTTACTCTTTCTAGCTAGGCTGGGATTTGACTGGTTCTTGGTTATGTGGTGATTTAGACTTGGAGCCCGGCTGATGTTCTTGGATTTGAATTTGGGTTGCTTTTCATTCTTGTAGTCTTAGCTATTCTGTGGGATTATGGGGTCTTTTCTGGTTTTATTTAAACTTGAGCACAAGTGTACCTTTTGGGGTTATGGGAGTCTAGTTAGGTTTACTGTAGCTATACTGAGATTGACTTTAGGTATGCTCGTGTGCTTCTTTTCGTATCTGTTTTGACCTTTGTTAGTGTCTAAATTTTCTCTTTTCAAAATTTTTTACCTTTCCTGCTCAGTTGGCCTTTGATGCCTACTGAGTACCTTTTTTGGTACTTATGCTACACTCTGCATCTTTTCGTGATGCAGATCTAAGTACCAGCTACTAGCGGTGATCGATCGTGCCATCTTTTGCAGCTTGTGGATATCGGAGACAGGGCGAGCATTGGGTGTCCTAGACCAGCCTTTCTCCCTCTCTATATATGTTAGCTAGTCTTTTGCCATTGAGACGGTTTGTTGTGTTCCACTAATAGGACTTGCATTTGTTCACATTAGACATCTTTGTACTCGTAACTTCCAATTTCTGGTATTAGTTCCATTGTATATAGTTTGAATTAGCAACAAACTTCATCGTTAACCTTTGTTAAATTGTTCATAGGTAAAAAAAATTATAATAATTTGTAACTAAATAAGATTAGATATAGATTTTTTTGTTTAGCTATAAAATTTATCGATTGCTAATTTTTGGTTTGAGTCAGTTCTTATGTGAACAAGACACTTTAGAAGAGCTTGAAGTGGCTGCAACAGAAGGTTGCAAAGTAGACAAATTCCTTTTTGAAGAATCTTGATCAGCATCTGCACTATGCTGAGACACAGTGTAATCTAGATCTTGTCAAACTCTTGCTCCTTTTTCCATCAGTCCCTTCGCTAGCTCTGCTTCAGCTGAAGTCTTTTCCCACGAACTTGGAGACTTGATTTCTTTTCTTTCTTATAGTATTATCACATATCTCTTCTATAATATCTGGGGGAGGTTGTATCTTAGGATTCTGGCATTCACTCTATTTCCTCTTAAGGGAGTCTTTTATGTCACATCCAAGGAATGGCTTTCTGAATTTTTCGCTAAAGCCAAATCTTTCAATGAATCAATCTTTAGCTTCTATTAATATATATCACTAACCTTTTCTTATCCCACAGTTTGATAAAATAGTTCCCCCAATGGGATCGTCATCATAACTTACCTCATCTCTCCTACACCTTTTAACCGTAGAACTATCTATATCTATCTCACTTAAGTTCCTCATCTTGGAATTTTTTATATATACAAAACATGTCACATAGAGTTAAGAATAATTCAAGGATTTATCCAGTTCAAAATACGATAGCTTAAGATATACCCCATCAGGTTAATTCTCAAGCGATCTTCTCTTCTCATTTTGCTTACGTATCTGCTTCTCTATAATTGAGCTACTTGGCAGGCCCACCAGTTGATGGCCATTTTTATCAGTGGGAGAATTAGTAATAACGTTCGAGCTTCTACTAATTGGGGTTCCCTGCTGGTTTGTTTTGACATTATTTGATGACAATAGCGAAATCTTCTTGTTTGGTTGCAGTTTAAGATAAATAATTTTTAACGACATGATATCGGAGGCAGATAGTGTGTATGTTCTATAGGTCCAACTAAACCCAGTATTTTCAATATGAAACACAAATATATATGTGAAAAATAACTAAAACTATTTAAAGTGAAAAAAAGTATATCTAATTGAGAACACGTAATTTCAAATGTACAATGAGATTAGCATTAAGAATCTTAAAGACTTAAAAGGTTGAACTGATCTAGTTTAAATCTTAAATCTTAAATCTATCTACGCATGATGTCATAATTCCGAGTTTCAATTTCTATAAAGCAATCATGAACAAATTATAATAAGAAACTTCTAAAGCCCCACAGAACACTCCATCTTTTGATTTTTTAGACAACAAAATGATAACTTTCAGTATATTTTGTAGGGTAAAATAACTTAGCAAGATACTCGAATTTTAGGAAAAAAATATTGTTCTAATATCATGCTCCACTAAATTTGCCTAAAATTTAAGGGTATTTTTTGGAATACAAGATTTACTTAAACAAATGTGACAAGAAAAACTTTGAAATATTTTAGAATAAGAGAGAGATATACATCATTATCAGCTATTACACTCTTATAATGATTTACATGCACATGTTTACCTAAAGTTATATCGTTACAGACATGGATATGCATGTTGGTGTATTCACATAGAAAGCACACAAGTCTGAAAATTAAAATAATAAATTCAAAACTTATATCACATCATAAATGAAGTATTATACCATTTTTTATGTATGTCGGTACGTTTTATGTTGTCAATACATACACAATTATGCTTTATTAAAAGTACAAGGATGGAAAAACAATCCAGCGCACATAGGATATGAAACTGGACAATATAGATCAGTAATTATATCATGAACTAAATAAGGCAGTTACAATAAAAAAGAATTCAAAATCTACATTAAATATCAATAAAAATCAAATATGTCATATATCATCCATTAAAAACATGAAACATAAAGACTTAGTTATGTTTAGCTTTGAAAAAGTAAGAAAAAACATATAACTTACTAAATTGAAAAACAAAAAGACCATTGTTCTAAGATTGAAAACGATTTCTAATTTTGAAGATTTCCTGAACTTTCTTGAGCTTTGCCTAAATAACATGATGTAGAAAGATCCCACCAAAATCAAGTAACTGGGCCCATAATAAGTTGACTAGTTGTAGTGAAGTTAAAAAGGAATGCACGAATTCTCAATGTAAAATGGAAAATAACAACCCCCTTCCTCTTGCAGATGGGGCAAGTGTTCTGGATCTTGTTCCACTCTTTGGGGTAATCAATATGTTATGGTATATATAGCCACAATCGATTCTTTCCAGGTCTTCTCTATCAAAATTATTCTCCTAAGACACACAAAAACTTTAAGTTAGCTATGAACTTCATTGATAATAGTTGTGAACTTATTCATAGATAAAAATTATTATAATAATTTGTCACTAGCTTTGCTTATATTGAAGTCTTTTCCCAAGAACTTGGACACCCTTGCTTTCTTTTCTTTCTTACAGTCGTTATCACATGTCACTTCTATAATATCTGGAGAAGGTTGAGTCTCAAGATTCTTGCATTAACGCATTCCTCTTAAGGAAGTCTTTAATATCACATCCAAAGAATGGTTTTCTGGAATTTTTGCTAGCGCCAAATTTTTCAATGAATGAACCTTTGGTTGCTTGTATTATATATTTATGATCCACTATTCGATAAATCAGTTCCCCAAATGGGATCATCATCATAATGTTCATCATCTCTTTTGAACATTTTATCTGTAGAACCATCCAAATCTGTTTCACTTATGTTCGTCATCTTGAAGAATCTTCAGCATATGCACTATACTGAGACACAGTGAAATCTATATCTTGTCTGACTATCTCTCTCTTCTTACCTCTACCTTTTCTATCAGTCCCTTCACTAGCTCTGTTTCTGCTGAAGTCTTTTCCCATGGAATTTTAAACCTTTGCATTCTTTTCGTTAATACAATCGTTATCACAAGTCTCTTCTATAATATCTGGGGGAGGTAGTGTTTTAGGATTCTGGCATTCACTCCATTTCCTCTTAATTAAGGGAGTCTTTAATATCACATCCAAAGAATTACTTTCTGGATTTTTTGCTAAAGTCAAATTATTCAATGAATCAACCTTTGGCTACTCGTGTTTATATTTATCTCTTACCTTTTCTGATCTAGTGCCTAGAAATTTTACCTTGTTAGCAATACCAAGCAATCTATCCAAGCATTCTTTGATTTTCTTGGAGTCTTTTATTCTTTGCAACTTGAATTCCTTCACCTCCAACATATTCTTTCTTAAGATAATTCTAAAAAAAATTTGGTGATGGGAGAAACATAATTCTCTTTAAAATGGTTGTTGAGACAACAACAAACAGAGTTGCTTTCGTCGTGGACTTCATGATTTTATTTTCCTTGTGTCTCTTGATTTGTGCTATGGTGGAATTATTTTGTAACTGATTAATTTCATAATCCTCTTCCTAAGCTTCCTTAAAGATCAAGGGCCTCCAAGTAATTTTCCATTCTCACAAATCATAATTGGTAATTTTCATTATTAAAAACAGCATGAGTCATTCATGAAAAACTATTTTTGAAATCCATCTCTTCACTCAAAGGTCCCTTCAAAAAAATAGCTCTAGAATGTGAAGGCTTAGGCTTCCATTTTTGTTCCCACCAATCACTTTTTTAAAGAAAAGAAATGCAGGAAAATAACAATGGAAGAAAAGTTCAAGGATAAATTATTTATTGCACTACAAAACTTTATATTATTGACTAAAAAAAGACATGTATTTACAGACTAAAAACCAAACTGAAATAGAATTATTGCAACAGGAATATATGTAGTTCTAAATCAAAGATTCAACATATATACAAAATATTCCAAGGCCTTCAATCTTGAACCTCATATGTATAGCTCTTAAGCTTCTACATTATTATCTTGAAGCCACATCGAGAAATCTTGAAGAGTGTTAATATCAGCTCTGTGATGCTTCTGAGTAAACTCAAGGAGAGTAGGCCATGTGAAGTCAGGATATAGTCGAGGGTTATTGTAGTCCACCAATTCAGTTGATGGACTCACCACCTTATCTTTGTCTGGACAAAGAAAGAAAGCAAGTGATTTTCTAGGAGTCTTTTTGTTAACCACTGCTCTATGCAAGCAACTTTTGTATCTACCATTCGATAGGGCCTGCAAAAGGCCAAACACCAAATATAGCATATTCAAGTTGTACGTCTAAGAATTCATGATGTATATCATTGCGCGTCATGTGGAAAGATCTTATAATATTTTTCATCAAAAATGTATTATTTGTCTAATTGATTCTGTTTATATTATTTGTATGTAATACATAATACATTAGCTTATTATATAGCTCTAGTTTGTAAATTTGCTTACCATAAATGTGTCACCTATGTTAACCACAAAAAATATTAAAATTTGGACGAATGGAGTACCATTCGTTATCCACAAAAACCTGAAGTCCGCTAACAGAATCTTGATGGAGAACGATTAATTATGTTGGATCATAGTGAGGCCCTATTCCTAAGGTGAGCTCTTGTTTCTGTCATGGGGGATAGTAGTTGAGTCTCATTATGGATTCATTATCTTCGAAAAACTCTTTAAAGTGACTCTTGTGTACACCTAGGCTCATCCCTAAAAGTTCCATGATCCTAAGAGAAAGTGTGCTCATGGAATTGCAATAATCTTGATAAACATTCTTGTGTAATTAAAGGGAAAAAAGGTTAATTCATTTACATAATCGAAAAATAGAAAAATAGATACTCCTTTTGTTTCAATTTTTTTGTCTGATTTTGATTTGACATAAAGTTTAAGAAAGTAAAGAAAGACTTTTAAATTCAGTAGTCTTAGACAAAATATATATAAAATGTACAAGAATATCATTTAATTTAGTGGTCTTAAATATATCATGCCAAACAAGAAAAAAAACATTTTTTTGAAACATACCAAAAAGAAAAGTACGACAAAAAATTGAAAAAGATGAGAACTAAGATAGTCAATTGTCCTTACCCGAGATTTTTAAAACTTTCACCCAATGTCCTTTGAAAATACTCCTCAACTATGTGAGATGAGCCTTCTTTAGCAGAGTATCGTAAAGAGAGTGTCTCTTTCAAGGAAGCTTCGAAGAAAATCTTCCAGTAAAGCTGTTGGCATAGCCACAATGCTCACCAATTTTCCTTTGAGCTTTTTGCTTTTCACAGAGAGGCATGTCAAATAACATGTCCATGTAACGATGGGAATTAGAGATGAGATTAGCATCAACTCCGTGGTTCACTACAAGAAAGAGACCATGACTCCTGCACGCTTCACCAACAAGCCTAGATGCTTGTTGGGCCGCGGCAGGGTCACCAGAAAAGAAACCCCTTAAGTCAATAAGGGGAACATGAAGTTCTTGTGCTAAGGCACAAGGCTTCTCGTCATCCGGCCATATATATTGTATGGGAATGTTGGACTCATTTTTCATATGGGATGCATCAAAAATCAATGGTTTTTCCTCACCAAGCATAGGTGATTTTTCATTTGTGAATATACTATCAGTGGTCATTGTAAGCAAGGGTTTGATTTTTTCTTTCTTGTGCAATATGTCACAATGGGGAAAAGGAAGTAGAAGTTGTTCATTGTTAGGAGTCAAAATGAAGGATTATATAGGGCTTAAGGATGCTTGAAATTTGGATAGAAGTTCATATGTTGTTTGAATCAGATTTTAAAAAAGAAAATATCAAAGATATGTTTGACCATAGATTTTGAAAAAAATTCCTTAAAAAGTTTTCAAGTATCAAAAACGGGTCCGAACAGTTTGCTGAGAAGGGCTTAATAATTCTTAAATTTGTGGCCACAGAGTTTTCATATATTTTGAATCAAATTTTTAAAAAGAAAATATTTTTAAAGATATGTTTGACCCTAGATTTCAAATCAGAGTTTGAAACTTTTTCCTTAAAAAGCTTTGAAGTATCAAAAATGGGTCCAACCAGTTTGCTAAGAATGGCTTAATAATACTTAAAATTGGGGTATAATTTTGTTACAGAATGTACATAGACATATCTACACATAATATAACATAATCATAGGTAGAGATATTTAAAGAATTTTTCCGATTGATTTTCCTTAGATAGTTTTCCTTATATAGCTACAAATAACTTTTATTCTTAAAATAATACTATAGTAAAACTCACTAAATTAATATAGGTTGTAAAATATTATTAATTTGTAGATGTATTATTTAATAGATAAATTAATATTTATTAATTTAAAGAGTCTTTTGAGATTCAATAAAAGTTAATTTTGATTACATCAAAATTATTGTATCTTAATAATTTGTGTATCATATTAATTGAATTTATATAAAAATAATAATTTATAATACATAAAGTACAATGAATACATCAAAACATTGAATCTTATTAAATTATGTATCTATTTATTGAATTCATATGAAAAAATACATTCATTATACATAAAATACAATGTATATATATGATTCATATAATGTAAAATAAATTCAAGAATTCAATTATATATTATAAAAAATTAATCATTATACATAATGAGCATTATTTTGTTTAATAATCAGATATTATTCACTATATATTTACTAAAAACTTTTAATGTATGATAGTGAAAGAATAAACTATATAAGCAACACATGAAATTTCTTGAAACTATATCCAAAAATGACTTCTCATTTAAAAAGTGTCAAAAATTCAACAATTACATATCAAATACATAAAACATTATGTGAATACAAAAGAAACTATTTCATATGCACTAAAAAAAAATTGCAGTCATGGAAACACCGAAACTTTTGGATGCAATAAGAAAAGTTAGAGATGAGCATTAACTAGTTTTAAATTTTAACTAAAAATAAAACACAATAAAATTATATTTCACTAAATTATCTTTTAAATGTATTTTTACTTTTAAAGAATTAGTAATTTATAATATTAATTGGACCATATATTTTATATAGAGGTCTTTTGAACATATATTCTCTAATTATCTTATCGAAATGAGAGACTTTTTCCATTGGTCAAAGTCAGGACCAAAGAAAAATATTATCTAAGAAAGATTATTAATTTACTAAAAATTGACTTAGTGAGGTTTTAATGTACAAGAAAATTGATCTATTAGCTCTATATTTTACATGGTATCAAAGCCAAGTACGTCCCCATTTGGGCTCCCAATCTACTCTCTAGTCGGACTTGAGCATAAAGGAGTGTTAGAGTGGGTTAAATATTAGATTGGTTGGAAGTTAATTGGTGGTCTGTTTATATGGACTTGGACAATCCTCCCCTCATTAGCTAGCTTTTGGGGTTACGTTAGATCCATTTGTCATATCTTTACACTCATATTTGTCGGCAAGGATCAGTTTTTATATTAGAAATCGTTACACCTCGGATGTTTACTGATGTATTTTTTCGTGTCAAGGACTTATGATCCGAAATTTGAGAATCTTATATTAATAATGCTCGTGTTTGGGAACATAGATTATAAATAAAATTTGATTAAAATATATTTCTTATTCTCTTTTTAAAATGCCTTATATATTTATGAAAATAATTCTTTAATTATGATATATGTGTTTATATTACTTTATAAGAGTTTATAGTTTATTAATATTTTGATGGAGATAGTGAGACTAGTAATATTGGAGAATTATTATTAGATGAAGTAGGCTTTATTCAAAATAATTGTCTACTAACTGTGGTTGATTCAAAAAGTTATTCATATTTACCACAAATCTACGCAATACCCAAATATTATATATATATATATATATATATAACGAAATAAATATATTCTGAAAATTTCACCTCCACTTCCACATGGATGTGGAGGGAGTCGACAACCATTAAAGTTTATGTGATGACACCAATTGGGCAAAGCATTAAATGTTGTACATTTTTACTTATGATATTGGTTCCATTGTATATAGTTCGAATTAGCAACGAACTTCGTCGTTAACCTTTGTTAAATTGTTCATAGGTAACAAAATTTTATAATAATTTGTAACTAAATAAGATTAGATATAGATTTTGTTGTTTAGCTATAAAATTTACCGATCGCTAATTTCCATTTTTAGTAAATTCTTATGTGAACATGAGACTTTAGAAGAGCTTGAAGTGACTGCAACAGAAGGTTGCAAAGTAGACAAATTCCTTTTTGAAGAATCTTGATCAGCATCTGCACTATGCTGAGACACGGTGTAATCTAGATCTTGTCAAACTCTTTCTCCCTTTTCCATCAGTCCCTTCGCTAGCTCTGCTTCAGCTAAAGTCTTTTCCCACGGACTTGGAGACTTGCTTTCTTTTCTTTCTTACAGTGTTATCACATATCTCTTCTATAATATCTGGGGGAGGTTGTGTTTTAGGATTCTAACATTCACTCTATTTCCTCTTAAGGAAGTCTTTAATGTCACATCCAAAGAATGAATTTCTGAATTTTTTGCTAAAGCCAAATCTTTCATTGAATCAATCTTTAGCTGCTTCTATTTATATATATCACTAACCTTTTCTTATCCCACAGTTTGATAAAACAGTGCCCCCAATGGGATCGTCATCATAACTTGCATCATCTCTCCTACACTTTTTAACTGTAGAACTATCCAAATCTATCTCACTTAAGTTCCTCATCTTGGAACTTTTTATACATACAAAACATGTGACATAGAGTTAAGAATAATCCAAGGATTTAATCCAGTTCAAAATATGATAGCTTAAGATATACCCCCATCAGGATGATTCTCAAGCGATCTTCTCTTCTCATTTTGCTTACATATCTGCTTCTCTACAATTGAGCAACTTGGCAGGCCCACAAGTTGATGGCCATTTTTATCAGTGAGAGAATTAGTAGTAACGTTCGAGCTTCTACTAATTGGGGTTCCCTGATTGTTTGTTTTGACATTGTTTGATGACACTAGCTAAATCTTCTTGTTTGGTTGCAGTTTAAGATTAATAATTTATAACGACATGATATCGGAGGCAGATAATGTTAATGTTCTATAGGTCCAACTAAACCCAGTATTTTCAATATGAAACACAAATATATACGTAAAAAACAACTAAAACTATTAAAAGTGCAAAAAGTATATCTAATTGTGAACACATAATTTCAAATGTACAATGAGATTAGCATTAAGAATCTTAAAGACTTAAAGGTTGAACTGATCTAGTTTAAATCCTAAATCTATCTACACATGATGTCATAATTGCGAGTTTCAATTTCTAGAATGCAATCATGAACAAATTATAATAAAAAACTTCTAAAGACCCACAGAACACTCCATCTTTTGATTTTTCAGATAACAAAATGATAACTTTCAGTATATTTTGTAGGGTAAAATAATTTAGTAGGATACTCAAATTTTAGAAAAAAATATTGTTCTAATATCATACTCCACTAAATTTACCTAAAATGTAAAGGCATTTTTTGGAATACAAGAAAAACTTTGAAATATTTTGGAATAAGAGAGAGTTATACATCATTATCAGATATTACACCCTTATAACGATTTACATGCACGTGTTTACCTAAAGTTATATGGTTACAGACAGAGATATGCATATTGGTGTATTCACATAGAAAGCACACAAGTCTGAAAATTAAGATAATAAATTCGAAACTTATATCACATCATAAATGAAGCATTATAAAATTTTGTATGTATGTCGGTACGTTTTATGGTGTCAATACATACACAATTATGCTTTATTAATAGTACAAGGATGGGAAACAATCCAGTGCACATAGCATATTAAACTGGACAATATAGATCAGTATTTATATCATGAACTAAATAAGGCAGTGACAATAAAAAGGGATTCAAAATCTACATTAAATATCAATAAAAATCAAATATGTCGTATACCATCCATTAGAAACATGAAACATAAGGACTTAGTTATGTTTAGTGATTACCACTCACCTACACCTCATCCGATACTAGGTGTAGATGGTCGTAATCTAGTATAAACCCAACAAGTGAGTTAGGGTCGAACCCACAGGGAGCGGTACAAGTTTTGAATTCAATTATGAAGTAATAAATGCGGTTCAATTGGTTGTAGGAATAGAAATTATCGGAATCACTTAAATAAATCAAAAGATTGACATAAATGTCAGGTGGGGGAAGTTGATATAAATCAGCAATCACAACAATAACAACAACATGGGTAATCAAATTATTAAGAGGTACTTGGAGGAATGACCGACCAACTGCCAATTTTCGCTAAATGGATGCTAGGTAATTACTGAAAGTTACTAAAACTTCGAGGGTAGGATTGACCTTAGATGAGATAGCTTTCTTTCAAGCAAATATCCCACTTTCAGTTGAGTTCTTTCGAACCTCAACAGGCCAAACACTATAACCAGCCCACAACCTCACTTCATCTACTCTCTCGAGCTAGATAGGTAGAACGGGGCTTAGGATTCACTCTCTCGAGTTGAACTCATATTAGCCCAATCACTACGAATGCTGATTTAAGGCCTTGGTTTTACACCTCTTTCTCAAGCAAGCATAAAACACTAAGAAACATTGAAATAAACATTCAACACATCAATTTGACAGCAGCAATAAATCAGACCCACTTCGAATTAGCAATACAATCTACAATCTCTAACACCCATCAGCTAAATTAAGTAATTAATCACATGGTCAAACCCCAAAGAATGGGTTTTATCTAGTCATCATAAAAAGTAAAAATTCAATATCTATTACATGTTCCATAGTTGGGTATTGATTTCCAACCCTCAAAATGAATCGATTTAGCTTCAGTTACAAAACCCACTCAAAATCTAATTGAAAATTTCTTCAAAAACCAACAAGAACAGTGTTTGCGTTCAAAGTCTGAGTTTTCACAATGGATGGATGCCTTTTCTCTTTTCAAAAAGTCAATTTATACTCTTTCAAAATTTGGCCTTTGGGGTGAATCGGCGGACTAAGTCGGGCTTCGCCGACCAGTCGGCAACTCGCCAATCGTTCCTTTACATCGCCCTCTTCGCTCAAGGTTTCATCCATTTCACACTGTAACTTTCGGTGGTCTATGTCGGGGTCGCCACTCGGTTCCGCGATTCTCCATTTTCTGCTTTTGATCGTCATTCTGCTTGCAGCCTCACTAATGGTCCTGTAAACTTCGTTGGACTAATCCCTCTTTGCCGATCCAATCGGCGATTCGCCAATAGGGAATGTTCCTCACCCAATTTCTATCATCTCAGGAGTGGCGTACTGTAACTTTGGGTGAGCTAAAGAGCCACTCGGCGGTTCGCCGAGTGGTCTTGACGATCACCAGGATCACTTTTTTCACTTCTTCAGCTTGTTTATTCCTTTTTGCCTAGTAGTGTCCTTGCCTTGCTCCTTAGCCTTCATAGCTGCAAATCAGCACTTTAACATCAGTTTAGAGCACCAATGGGGAATTTGAGGACACTTAACTATAAAAGCAAAGCCCTAAATAAGTCGAAACCTCGGACTCATCAACACCCCAACTTAAACTTTTGTTTGTCCTCAAGTAAAACTCAAGATCAATCAGTTCAACAAGGATGTCTGCAAACAGTACTGCTTAAAACTCAACATAAATGTACACACAAGGCTCAAACTACACATACAATGATCAATTGTGCACTCAAAGTTTCAAATTGTGACTCGCCATTATCTAGTGTGCTCAAGCTCACAATGCTTGCTCCAAATGCAAGTTCAATCTCAACAAAGGTATTCAAATGCCCTCACAACAAAGATGATTTCCTCTTCACGAAAAAAATTTCAACAATTTAAAGTCCCGGAATCACATACAACTCTCACACTCACAAAGATGAACACATGCATGACTACACCCATAGGTTTGCCCTTATTTTCCAATCAACATTCGTTTCAGCTCACTCAAGATCAAAATGGTCTTTTTACGGCTTGTAATGAGGCTGAGTGTAAAGGTATGGCAATTTAGGCTTAGTGGCTCCTACCTTCATAAAGTATGTCTTGAAACTCACTGCTCCTCATTTTCTTTAACATTCAAACATGCTCATAATCCACCCCATTATTCAACTTTATATGAACCACCGGATACCTCATTTCTTTTGCAATTTTCACACACTTTATTTCACAACATTTCGATTTCAAACTTTTTCATTTTGTTTTCAACCTTTTTCACTTGTTTTTATGGAGGGGTTCCATTATTTTCAAACAATCCATTTCGGGGGAATATTTCACACTTCTTGATTCTCCTTCTTTTTCACCACACCCCTAACTTAGGCTTTTGGCCTAAGTTGGCTATTTAAACAAACCATACTTCATGAAAGTTATGGGTGAAGGGGTAAAAATAGGTCACAATTTTTCAAGTTTCTTCCAAGAAAAGGTTAGGCTCAAAAGGGGTCAAGCAAGGTTCACACTTCTCACAAGGTTGGCCACAAATAGGTATGTTGTCAAATTGGCTTACTCTTCAAAAAAATTACCTAAGATCATGTCTATTGCTTGCATCACTCAATCAACCGGACCAACGGGGCAAATTCTACGTGTCATCAAGCATAATCTTCAGTACGACCTCACCACACAAGACATTGATACAATTATCAAACAAGACTCCACACTTTCTAGCTAGCGTGCAATGTTCATCACAAGAGACTTAATCGACAATCGGCTAGTCACAACAAGATACTTAAAGTTCACATTTTGTCAATGTAACTTAGTTTACCTCACAAAGAGCACTATTTAAGTCATCGGTATTGACACAACCGACGCTCGAAGAAGCAAGAGAACAGTTTCATTCAAACACATCTAGAGGTGGTCTTCCTAACAAGTCCCCACCCCACCAAAAAACATCCAACATTGCCCTCAATGTAAAAATGAACGAACACCAAATAAAAACAGAGAAATAATAGCACTAAATGATAAGAATAGGGTTAGAATGACTCTTCACTATTGGGGTAAATCGGTGAAGGAGAGGAGAGATCGTCGAATACTTTGGCGAACCGCCTAAGTGGTTACAGTACGCCTAAATATCTAGATTGATACCACTCCGTTTGAGACCAAAAGGCGAACCTGATCACGCTCGCCGAACAGCATCGGCGCATCACCCAATATGCGTAGATCATCGCTGAAATTTCCAGCACACCAACTCTTCAGGATGATGCAAAGTGTGGTGAAATTCGGGCTCACCGAACAGCATCAGCGCATCACCGAGTGGCCCAGATACATCGCCAAACATTCCAGAGTCACAGCTCACTCTCGACGCCAAGAAAGCGCGCAAAGTCGCGACCGCCGAATGATTCGGCGGTTCCTCAAAATTTCCCTGGGATCGCACAATCACCCATACCTGCACATTCAGCACACATTATTCAAAACAACTAACACATGGGTTGCCTCCCAAGAAGTGCCTTATTTAACATCGTTGCACGACGTGGAAATGATTTCAAACATCTTCCAAATACACTACTTCGATTACCGCAATCTCATGAGATTCACCAAAGTACAACTTAAGGCGCTGCCCATTTACCTTGAAAGTTGGGCCTTTTTTTCCTTCAATTTCAATTTCTCCATTTGTAAACACTCGGGTTATCTTAAATGGACCTGACCACTTTGGCTTAAGTTTACCGGGAAAGAGTCTCAACCGGGAATTGAAGAGCAACACGAAGTCACCGACTTGAAAGTCACGTAGAAGGATTTTGGCGTCGTACCACCTCTTCATCTTCTCTTTATAAAGGGTTGAACTTTCATATGCTCTCAACCGGAATTCCTCTAATTCATGGAGTTGGTTCACTCTCCCTTTTGTGTCCTTTTCCCAATTTAGGTTTAGCGTCTTCAACGCTCATAAAGCTTTGTGCTCAAGCTCAATTGGTAGATGAAAAGACTTGTCGAACACTAGCTGATATGGTGACATACCAATTGGTGTTTTGAACGTAGTTTGATACGCCCACAGAGCATCATCCAATTTGCGAGACCAATCAGTCCGATTTGCATTCACCATTTTTGCCAAAATACTTTTAATTTCCCAGTTTGAAACTTCTACTTGACCACTTGTTTATGGATGGTATGGTGTCGCAACTTTATTCTTTACCCCATATTTGCTTAACAACGAGGCAAACATCCGGTTGCAAAAGTGAGATCCCCCATCACTGATGATTGCTCGAGGAGTGCCGAATCGTGCAAAAATATATCGCTTCAAGAATTGCACAACACTCTTGCCCTCATTATTGGGCAAGGCTACAGCTTCGACCCATTTGGACACGTAATACATTGCTACCAAAATATATTTATGACCGAAAGAACTCACAAATGTCCCCATGAAATCTATACCCCACACATCAAACAACTCCACTTCTAAGATATGATTTAGAGGTAATTCATGCTTTATTGATACCCCACCTTGATTTTGACACGGGATGCATTGTTTCACAAATTCATGCGCATCCCGGTATAAAGACGGTCAGTAGTAACCACTTTGAAGCACTTTTGAAACTGTCCACACCCCACCATGATGTCCACCGACAGGTGATGTGTGGCACGCATTAAGGATGGCATTGACTTCTTCTTAAGGTACGCATCTACCAATGATATGGTTTGCACATTCTCGAAACAAATATGGTTCTTCCCAAAAGTATTTCTTCACCTCAAACAAGAACCTCTTCCGATGATAAGAGTTAAACTCCTTCGGCATAATTCCACATACCACATGGTTAGAGAGATCAGCATACCAAGGGTTGTTGCTTTGGGTCAGCCTCATCACTGTTTCATCAGGGAATTCAGCCACAATCTCCCTTTCTTTAGAGTCTGTCATATTGGTTTCTAACCGCGATAAATGATCTGCCACTTGATTTTCATACCCCTTTCAGTCCTTCACTTCAAAATCAAACTCTTGTAACAGCAAGACCCACCTAATCAACCTCGGCTTAGCATCTTTCTTTTCCATTAAATACCATAATTCCACATGATCAGTATGAACTATCACCTTAGTTCCCAACAAGTATGCCCTGAACTTCTCAAATGCATAAACTACAGCTAATAGTTCTTGTTCAGTAACGGTGTAGTTATGTTGCATTCCATTCAACGTTTTGCTAGCATAATAAATTGGATGGAATAGCTTGTTAAGCTTTTACCCTAAGACGGCTCCTAGAGCGGTACCAGTTGTATCACACATCACCTCAAATGGTTCGGACCACTCCGGCCTGATGATCACCAGGGTAGAGGCTAGTTTTTCCTTCAAACATTCAAATGCCTTTGAGCAGGTGTCATTAAAAAGAAACTTTGCCTCTTTCTCCAATAGTTTACACAATGGGATGTGTATTTTTTGAAAAATCTTTGATAAATCTCCTATAGAACCCTGCATGCCCCAAAAAACTCTGGATACCTTTAATAGATATAGGTGGTGGCAGCTTCTCAATAACCTCATTTTTTCCTTGTCGACCTCCAACCCTTTTTGTGACACTTTGTGACCTAGGACTATGCCTTCTTTGACCATGAAATGGCATTTTTCCCAATTAAGGACCAAGTTGGTTTCCACACACCTTTGAAGGACCTGCCCAAGATGAGCCAAACATGTCTCAAATGAATCACCCACAACTGAAAAATCATCCATGAATACTTCCATCAAATCTTCCACCATGTCGGCAAAAATAGAAAGCATACACCGTTGAAATGTGGCTGGAGCATTACACTATCTAAACGGCATCCTTTTGAATGCAAAAATCCCCTAGGGACATGTGAAAATGGTCTTCTCTTGGTCTTCCGGTTCAATAGAGATTTGGTTGTATCCGGTGTAGCCATCCAAGAAACAATACCATCCACGCCTAGTAAGTCGATCAAGCATTTGATCCATACACGGCATTGGAAAATGATCTTTCTCGGTCCAAGAGTTGAGCTTCTGATAATCCATGCATACTCTCCAATCGGTAACCGACCTCATGGGGACAAGTTCTCCCTTTTCATTCGGGACCACCGTAATGCCTCCTTTTTTAAGTACGCATTGTACCAGGCTCACCCATTTGCTATCCACAATCGGATACACTACACTTGTGTCTAACCATTTAATGATCTCTTACTTCACCACCTCTTGCATGGGTGGGTTTAATCTTCTTTGATGCTCAACACTTGGTTTGCACTCTCTATCCAATTGAATTTTGTGTGTGCAAATCTCTGGTGGAATACCTACAATATCAGCGATAGTCCATCCTAGTGCCTTGATGTACTTTTTCAACACCTCAAGAAGCAATTTCACTTGCCACTCAAGAAAGTCAGCTGCAATGATAACGGGCAAGGTATTATTCACCCCCAAGAACGCATACTGAAGATGAGCGGGAAGCACTTTCAACTCAAGCTTTGGTGGTTCCTCCGTGGATGGTTTAGCGGGAGGACTCTCTCGATTCTTTAGATCAATGTCTAGCTTAAATGGGTTCCTCTAGTATTCACCTAATCCTGATAGAGCAGCCACCACTTCATCATACCCTTGAACTTCGGTTTCATCATAATTTGAAAGAACAGCCTCAAGAGGTTCCCCCATACACATCAGTGTGCTCACACTAGCCACCGCTTCATCAATCACATCAATTGTTGAAACTACATGAATATCACTAGGTTACTTCATTGATTTGCACACATTGAAGGTGACTTCATCTTCATTTACCCGGAACTTCAATTCCCTACTTTCAACATCCACTAGAGCTCTTTCGGTTGCTAAAAATGGCCTCTCCAAAATAATAAGAATTTCAGCATCAATCTCACAATCAAGAATAACAAAATCAGCTGGAAAGATGAATCGATCAACCTTCACTAATATGTCATAGAGTATCCCAACAGGGTGCTTAATCGACCGGTCCGCCATAAGAAGTCGCATTGTTGTGGATTTTGGTTCGCCTAGCCCAAGTTGTTTAAAGATTGTGTATGGCATCAAATTTATACTTGCACCCAAATCACATAGAGCTTTCGCAAATTGAAGCATACCAATAGTGCATGGGATGGTGAATTCCCCCGGATCTTCTTTATTTGTAATCATCTCACTAGTCATAATGGCACTACAATTATGAGACACTTCGATTGTTTCGAAGTCCATGCTTCTCTTCTTGGTGACTAGCTCCTTCATGAATTTTGCATATCCCGGTATCTCCAATAATGCTTCCACTAACGGAAGATTTATAGAAAGTGTCTTGAACACGGATAGGAACTTCTTGAACTTCTCATCCTCATTTTTCTTCTTGAGACATTGAGGAAACGGAAAAACTATTTTGGGAAGAGGTTGCACAATATTTGGAGTTGAGGTGGCCTTTTATTTATCTTTTTGCAACTCTTCGACGGGGATTTGCTTATGACTTTCCTCCTTCTCTTTGAGCATATCACTTTCCGGTGCTTGAATGGGCTTCTCTTCCTCATCAATATCTTTTTATTCTTTATGATCTTTCACCCCATCATTACCCTTCGCATTACCAACCGCTATCTTTCCACTTCGAGTCACCACCGCTAAATCTTTGTCATAATTAGCCCTAAGAGTTGTTGTGCATTCAGCTTCACCCCTGTCAAATAACTTAGGTTCTAATTGTGCTGAAAGTTGGCTTAGTTGACCCTCAAGTTGTTTGATTGCATCAGCATGAGAATTCACTTTATTATTCAATGATGAGAAATCAGTTTTCATCTCTTTTGGCATGTCATTCATGCCTTCAACCTTGTCTAGGATGCGCGACAACAATTCATCCACTCGTAGGCTACCCGAACTACCCTTTGATTTTGGGCTGTCACTTGATTGCGTGTGGTCCTCTTCATGACTCTCTTCTCTCCTCTAAGGGTCATTTATTCAATCCATTCTTGATAGTATCATCTCCGCTCTTCTTCCTTATGCGAATTCCAACCTTGATTCCGACCCGGCTTTAAGTAGCACGGGTGAGAACCCTCCTCAACTCTAAAGACTCTTCTGAATTCTTTGGTTTCATCAACCTTTTCTAACACTTGCTTTTGTAACAACTCCATTTGGGACATCATTTTGCTAATATTCTCATCCCTCTCTTTCTCCTTATCAAGTTGCTCTTTTGTCATCCTAAAACTAAAGGTGGAAACTTGGTCCTCTTGAGTGTGCCATGCCTGATTGATCTTTGTCATTTCATTAAGAAGGGATGAGGCTACCTCAAAAGGTTGGAGCATTATCCCTCCTCGGGCCAGCTGGTCGGCTACTCCCTTGTTCACTGAGTCTAAAATTCTGCAGAAATATTGAAGTATCACATCACCCGGAAGCCCATGAGTAGGACATTGTGATAGTAACTTCCGAAATCTCAACTAAGTTTCATGAATTGGTTCCCCTTCTATCCTCTTGAAGTTTTGGATGTTGTCGCGCAATTTCACCATCTTTGAGGGTGGAAAGAACCTCACATAAAATGCCTCAGTGAGCTCCTCCTATGATAGAATGGAATCTCTCGGTAGCTCTGCTAACCATTTGGTTGCCTCCCCCATTAAGGAAAAAGGGAACAACCGCAGCCGAATTGATTCTTGTGAAATATCCTTGAGTGAGAACGGACTGCATATCTCCTCAAAGTTTTGAATATGCTCATGGGGGTTCTCATGATCTAACCCCCCAAATATGCCTTTAGCTTGCAAGAGCTGCAGCATTATATTTGTCACATGAAATGCAACATGATCCTCAACCGGAGGTAGGTGAATAGCATCTATGCCCCCCCCCCCCCAATAGAGCTTCATTGGCGTGAAAGAAATCACCACCATCATCTTGGTAACCAAGTTTGTTCACGGTGCTTTAATTTGCACGCATCTTGTCACCTGATCACCACAGCTCACGAATAAAAGGTAAGTCGATTCAACTACAATACAAAGAGATCACAATTTAAACTTCGATAAGAGAATTCTAAATACCTCTCCCTGGCAGCGGCGCCATTTTGATTAACGCTCACCTACACCTCACTCGATACTAGGTGTAGACGGTCGTAATCTAGTATAAACATAACAAGTGAGTTGGGGTCGAACCCACAGGGAGCAGTATAAGTTTTGAATTCAATTATGAAGTATTAAATGCGGTTCAATAGGTTGTAGGAATAGAAATTATCGGAATCACTTAAATAAATCAAAAGATTGACATAAATGTCAGGTGGGAGAAGTTGATATCAATCAGCAATCACAACAATAACAACAAAGGTAATCAAACATTTAAGAGGTACTTGGAGGAATGACCGACCAACTGCCAATTTTCGCTAAATGGGTGCTAGGTAATTACTGAAAGTTACTAAAACTTCGAGGGTAGGATGGACCTTAGATGAGATAGCTTTCTTTCGAACAAATATCCCGCTTTCAGTTGAGTTATTTCGAACCTCAACAGGCCAAACATTATAACCATCCCACAACCTCACTTTATCTACTCTCTCGAGCTAGATAGGTAGAACGGGGCTTAGGATTCACTCTCTCGAGTTGAACCCACATAAGCCCAATCACTACGAATGTTGATTTAAAGCCTTGGTTTTACACCTCTCTCTCAAGCAAGAATAAAACACTAAGCAACATTGAAATAAACATTCAACACAATAATTTAACAGCAGCAATAAATCAGACCCATTTTGAATTAGCAATACAATCAAGAATCTCTAACACCCATCAGCTAAATTAAGCAATTAATCACATGATCAAACTCCCAAGAATGGGGTTTTATCTAGTCATCATAAAAAGTAAAAATTCAATATCTATTACATGTTCCATAGTTGGGTATTGATTTCCAACCCTCAAACTGAATCGATTTAGCTTCAGTTACAAAACCCACTCAAAATCTAATTGAAAATTGCTTCAAAAACCAACAAGAACAGTGTTTACGTTCAAAGTCTGAGTTTTCACAATGAATGGATGCCTTTTCTCTTTTCAAAAAGTCAATTTATACTCTTTCAAAATTTGGCCTTTGGGGTGAATCGGCGGATTAAGTTGGGCTTCGGTGACTCGCCAATCGTTCCTTTCCATCACCCTCTTCGCTCAAGCTTTCATCCATTTCACACTGTAACTTTCGACGTTCTATGTCGGGGT
Organism: Solanum etuberosum; assembly: GCA_029582245.1. Taxonomy (NCBI): domain Eukaryota; kingdom Viridiplantae; phylum Streptophyta; class Magnoliopsida; order Solanales; family Solanaceae; genus Solanum; species Solanum etuberosum. Next base: position 63,485 of record JAJONR010001106.1, on the reverse strand, counting down.
CGCCACTCGGTCCCGCGATTCGCCCTTTTCTCCTTTTGATCGTCGTTCTGCTAGTATCCTCACTAATGGTCCTATAAACTTCAGCGGACTAATCCCTCTTCGCCGATCCAATCGGCGATTCGCCAATAGGAAATGTTCCTCGCCCAATTTCTATCATCTCAGAGTGGCGTACTGTAACTTTGGGTGAGCTAAAGAGCCACTCGGCGGTTCACCGAGTGGTCTTGGCGATCACCAGGATCACTTTTTTTCACTTCTTCAGGTTGTTTATTTTTTTTTCCTAGTTGTATCCTTGCCTTGGTCCTTAGCCTTCATACCTGCAAATCAGCACTTTAAAATCAATTTAGAGCACAAATGAGTCGAAACGTTAGACTCATCATTTAACTTCAAAAAAGTAAGAAAAAACATATAACTTACTAAATTGAAAAACTATAAGACCATTGTTCTAAGATTGAAAACGATTTCTAATTTTGATGTTTTCCTGAACTTTCTTGAGCTTTGCAAAAATAACATGATGTAGAAAGATCCCACCAAAATCAAGTAACTGGGCCTATAATACGTTGACTAGTTGTAGTGAAGTTACAAAGGAATGCACGAATTCTCAATGTAAAATGGCAAATAACAACCACTTTCCTCTTGTAGATGGGGCAAGTGTTCAGGATCTTGTTCCACTCTTTGGGATAATCAATATGGTATATATAGACACAATCGATTCTTGCAAGGTCTTCTCTATCAAAATGCTCCTCCTAAGACACACAAAAAACTTTAAGTTAACTATGAACTTCGTCGATAATCGTTGTGAACTTATTCATAGAGAAATTTTTTTTATAATAATATGTCACTAGATTTGCTTATATTGAAGTCTTTTCCCAAGAACTTGGACACCCTTGCTTTCTTTTCTTTCTTACAGCTGTTATCACATGTCACTTCTATAATATATGCGGAAGGTTGAGTCTCAAGATTCTTGCATTAACTCATTCCTCTTAAGGAAGTCTTTAATATCACATCCAAAGAATGGTTTTTGTGAAATTTTTGCTAGAGCCAACTTTTTCAATGAATGAACATTTGGTTGCTTGTATTATATATTTATGATCCACTGTTCGATAAACCAGTTCCCCAAATGGGATCATCATCATAATGTACATCATCACTTTTAAACTTTTAATCTGTAGAACCATCCAAATCTGTCTCACTTATGTTCCTCCTCTTGAAGAATCTTCAGCATCTGCACTATGCTGAGACACAGTGCAATTTATATCTTGTCCGACTCTCTCTCTCTCTTCTTACCTCTACCTTTTCCATCAGTCCTTTCACTAGCTCTGCTTCTGTTGAAGTCTTTTTCCAAGGAATTGGAAACCTTTGCCTTTTTTTCATTAATATAACTGTTATCACATGTCTCTTCTATAATATTTGGGGGAGGTAGTGTCTTAGGATTCTGGCATTCACTCCATTTCCTCTTAATTAAGGGAGTCTTTAATATCACTTCCAAAGAATGACTTTCTAGATTTTTTTCTAAAGTCAAATTATTCAATGAATCAACCTTTGGCTGCTTGTGTTTATATTTATCTCTTACCTTTTCTGATCTAGTGCCTAGAAATCTTATCTTGTTAGCAATACCAAGCAATTTATCTGAGCATTCTTTTATTTTCTTGGAGTCTTTTATTCTTTACAACTTGAATTCCTTCACCTCCAACATATTCTTTCTTAAGATAATTCCAAATTTCTTTTGGTGATGGGAGAAACATAATTCTCTTTAAAATAGTTGTTGAGACAACAACAAACAGAGTTGCTTTTGTAACGGATTAATTTTATAATCCTCTTCCACGGCTTCCTTCCTAAAGATCAAGGGCCTCCAAGTAATTTTCCATTCTCACAACTCATAATTGGTAATTTTTATTATTAAAAACAGCATGAGTCATTCATGAAAAACTATTTTTGAAATCCATCTCTTCACTCAAAGGTCCCTTCAGAAAAATAGCTCTAGATCCCACCTATCACTTTTTTAAAGAAAACAAATGCAGGAAAATAACAATGGAAGAAAAGTTGTATTGCACTACAGAACTTTATATTATTGACTAACAAAAGACATGTATTTACAGACTAAAAACGAAACTGAAATAGAAATCAACTCCTAAATACTAGGTCTCTAACTTAATAGAATTATTGCAACAGGAATATCTGTAGTTCTAAATCAAAGATTCAACATCTATACAAAAGATTCCAAGGCCTTCAATCTTGAACCTCATATGTATAGCTCTTAAGCTTCTACATTATTGTCTTGAATCCACGTCAAGAAAGCTTGAAGAGTGTTCGTATCAGCTCTGTGATGCTTTTGAGTAAACCAAGGAGAGCAAGCCATGTGAAGTCAGGATATAGTCGAGGGTTTTTGTAGTCCACCAATTCAGTTGGTGGACTCACCACCTTATCTTTGTCTGGACAAAGAAAGAAAGCAAGTGATTTTCTAGGAGTCTTTTTGTTAACCATTGCTCTATGCAAGCAACTTTTGTATCTACCATTTGATAGGGCCTACAAAAGGCCAAACACCAAATATGTCATATTCAAGTTGAACGTCTAAGAATTCATGATGTATATCATTGTGCGTCATGTGGAAAGATCTTATAATATTTTTCACCAAAAATGTATTATTTCTCTAATTAATTCTGTTTATATTATTTGTATGTAATACATAATACATTAGCTTATTATATAGTTCTAGTTTGTAAATTTTCTTACCATAAATGTGTCGCATATGTTAACCACAAAAGCATTACAATTTGGAAGGATGGAGTACCATTCGTTGTCCACAAAAACCTGAAGTCGGCTCACAGAATCTTGATGGAGAATGGTTAATGATGTTGGATCATAGTGAGGTCCAGTTCCTAAGGTGAGATCTGGTCTCTGGCACAGGGGATAGTAGTTGAGTCTCATTGTGGATTCATGATCTTCGAAAAACTCTTTAAAGTGGCTCTTCCGTACACCTAGGCTCATCCCTAAAAGTTCCATGATCCTAAGAGAAAGTGTGCTCATGGGATTGCAATAATCTTGATAAACATTCCTGTGTAATTAAAGGAAAAAAGGTTAATTCATTTACATAATCGGAAAAATAGAAAAATAGATACTTCTTTTGTTTCAATTTTTTTTGTGTGATTTTGATTTGACATAAAGTTTAAGAAATTAAAGAAAGACTTTTGAATTCAGTAGCCTTAGACAACATATATATAAAATGTACAAGAATATTATTTAATTTAGTGGTCTTAAACATATCATGCCAAAAAAGAAAAAAAAATATTTTTTGAAACATACCAAAAAGAAAAGTACGACAAAAAATTGAAAAAGATAAGAACTAAGATAGTCAATTGTCCTTACCCGAGATTTTTAAAACCTTCACCCAATGTCCTTTGAAAATACTCCTCAACTATGTGAAATGAGCCTTATTTAGCAGAGTATCGTAAAGAGAGTGTCTCTTTCCAAAGAAGCTTCGAAGAAAACCTTCCAGTAAAGTTGCTGGCATAGCCACAATGCTCACCAATTTTCCTTTGAGCTTTTTGCTTTTCACAGAGAGGAACGTCAAATAACATGTCCATGTAACGATGGGCATTAGAGATGATATTAGCATCAACTCTGTGGTTCACTACAAGAAAGAAACCATGACTCATGCACGCTTCACCAACAAGCCTAGATGCTTGTTGGGCCACGGCAGGGTCACCAGAAAATAAACCCCTTAAGTCAATAAGGGGAACATGAAGTTCTTGTGCTAAGGCACAAGGCTTCTCGTCATCCGGCCATATATATTGTATGGAAATGTTGGACTCATTTTTCATATGGGATGCATCAAAAATCAATGGTTTTTCCTCACCAAGCATAGGTGATTTTTCATTTGTGATTATACTATCAGTGGTCATTGTAAGCAAGGGTTTGATTTTTTCTTTCTTGTGTAATATGTCACAATGGGGAAAAGGAAGTAGAAGTAGTTCATTGTTAGGAGCCAAAATAAAGGATTATATAGGGCTTAAGGATGCCTAAAATTTGGATAGAAGTTCATATGTTGTTTGAATCAGATTTTAAAAAAGGAAATAGTTTCAAAGATATGTTTGACCATAGATTTTGAAAAACTTTCCTTATAAAGTTCTCAAGTATCAAAAACGTGTCCGAACAGTTTGCTGAGAAGGGCTTAATAGTGCCTAAATTTGTGGCCAGAGAGTTTTCATACATTTTGAATCAAATTTTAAAAAAAAAATATTTTTCAAGACTTGTTTGACCATAGATTTCAAATCAGAGTTTGAAATTTTTTCCTTAAAAAGCTTTGAAGTATCAAAAATGGTTCCAAACAGTTTGCTAAGAATTGCTTAATAATGCTTAAAATTGGGGTATAGTTTTGTTACAGAATGTACATAGACATATCTACACATAATATAGCAAAATCATAGGTAGAGATATTTAAAGAATTTTTCCGATTGATTTTCCTTAGATAGATTTCCTTATATAGCATCAAATAATTTTTATTCTTAAAATAATACTATAGTAAAACTCACTAAATTAATATAGGTTGCAAACTATTATTAATTTGTAGATGTATTATTTAATAGATAAATTAATATTTATTAATTTAAAGAGTCTTTTGAGATTCAATAAAAGTTAATTTTGATTACATCAAAATTATTGTATCTTAATAATTTATGTATCATATTTATTGAATTTACATAAAAACAATAATTTATAATACATAAAGTACAATGAATACATCAAAACATTGTATCTTATTAAATTATGTATCTATTTATTGAATTCATATGAAAAAAAATACATTCATTACACATAAAATACAATGTATGTATATGATTCATTATAATGTAAAATAAATGCAATAATTCAATTATTTATTATAAAGAATTATTCATTATATATAATGAACATTGTTTTTTCATAATCAGATATTATTCAATATATATTTACTAAAAACTTTTTATATGTATGATAGTGAAAGAATAAACTATATAAGCAACACATTAAATTTCTTGAAATTATATTATAAAATGACTTCTCATTTAAAAAGTGTCAAAAATTCAATAATTACATATCAAATACATAAAACATTATGTGAATACAAAAGAAATCATTTCATATGCACTCAAAAAAATTTGCAGTCATGAAAACACCGAAACTTTTGGATGCAATAAGAAAAGTTAGAGATGAGCATTAACTAGTTTTAAATTTTAAGTAAAAATAAAACTCAAAAAAATTATATTTCACTAAATTATCTTTTAAATATATTTGTGCTTTTGAAGAATTATTAATTTATAATATTAATTGGACCATATATTTATATAGAGGTCTTTTGAACATATATTATCTTATTATCTTATTGAAATGAGAGACTTTTTCCATTGGTCCAAGTCAGGACCAGAGAAAAATATTATCTAAGAAAGATTATTAATTTACTAAATATTAATTTAGTGAGGTTTTAATGTACAAGAAAATTGATCTATTAGCTATATATTTTACATGGTATCAATGCCAGGTACATCCCCATTTGGGCTCCCAGTCCACTCTCTAGTCGGACTTGAGCATAAAGGAGTGTTAGAGTGGGTTAAATCCCAGATTGGTTGAAAATTAATTGGTGGTCTGTTTATATAGACTTGGACAATCCTCCCCTCATTAGCTAGCTTTTGGGGTTACGTTAGATCCATGTGTCATATCCTTACAATCGTATTTATCGGCGAGGATCAATTTTTATATTAGAAATCGTTACACCTCGGATGTTTACTGTTGTATTTTTTTCGTGTCATGGACTTATGAGCCGAAATTTGAGAATCTTATATTAATAATGCTCGAGTTTGGGAACATAGATTTTAAATAAAATTTGATTAAAAATATATTTCTTATTCTCTTTTTAAAATGCCTTATATATTTATGAAAATAATTCTTTAATTATGATATATGTGTTTATATTACTTTTTAAGATTTTATAGTTTATTAATATTTTGATGGAGATAGTGAGACTAGTAATATTGGAGAATTATTATTAGATGAAGCAGAATTTATTCGAAATAATTTTCTATTAAGTGTGGTTTAGTCAAAATGTTATTCATATTTACCAAAAATCTACGCAATACCCAAATATTATATATATCTATAACAAAATTAACATATTTTGGAAATTTCACCTCCACTTCCACATGGATGTGGAGGGAGTCGACAACCATTAAAGTCTATGTGATGACACCAATTGGGCAAAGCATTAAATGTTGTACATTTTACTTCAAATAAACTAACATATATTATGTTATATATATAGGTTGTCACACATAAATTTTAATCCATTTTGACTTTACTAGGTAAAGTTTTCAATTGTTGTAAACATCCATTCATTTTTCTTTACCAAATAATGCTTTCAATTGTTGTAGAGATATATGTGCAAACTACGTTGATCAACAGTTGTGGAAACAAAATATTTTGAGATTATAATTTAACACTAAAAGAAAACTGATAATCTACATCAAGTTATTCAAGCCCATATTTAGGGTATGTTAAGGAAATATTCTATTTTTCATATCGAACGAATTTCAAAAAGTTATAAATCATCAAATAAGTTAAATTGACTATTCTATTGCTAGAAAGACCCACTGTGAAGGGCATTGAGAAGTCAGCTAATATTATTCCTTGATTTTATCATATTGTTCTCATACCTTATCATTGTGAAGTGTGTTTCATGGTAAAGTTTTCCTCCGTCAAGTTTCTTATTTCATATGTCTATTAGCAAGCTATTGTCCTAATATTAAGGCTAAAATATTGGAGAATTATTATGTTATATCCAAGGGAGTTGTTAAGCCATTATTTCTTGTCAGAAGCTTTTACAAAATTATTATTTGGAAATGATACTATTACTAAATCTTATACTCTATTCTTTTTGGTATATATTTGTCAAGCAACCTGTTTCTAAAATGGATCATACTATTACCAATTTGGAGTCATTCTGTAATGACCCGGAAAATCAGTTTTGATTTTTTTTTTTATAAAATTATCGTTTTACTCATCTCGATAGTTGTCCCGAGTCACTTTTGATCAATTTGAGAAGTTGGTTTGGAAATTTTTGAGTTATTTGTTAATACAGTTGTTTAGTTGACAGGTGATTTTAAATAATTAATTTTAGTTGGTAATTAATGAGTTAATGTCATAATTTATTTAATACCCTATACTATTTGACCCGTATTAAAATAAGTTAGTAGGGTTTAATATTTTAGTCCACAATTTGAGAAAGAGAAAAAGAGAGGTAGAAACTCACCTATGCGAACGAAAGCAAAAAGAGAAGTTCGTGAAGAACTTATGCGACCTCAACAAGGGAAACAGCGAGTATTTAGGTAAGAGCAAAATCTATCAAATTAATTTTCTATCCTTGTACAAATATACTAAATATATATACATATATATGGGTTAGAGGGCATTGATTAGGATTTGATGGTTGGCGGATGAAACAATATTAGGGTATAATTTGTTTTCTTTGGTTAAGATAATTCTTTAAGAGTTTGGGGACAATTTTGGTGGGAAATTATGGCATAGTGAAGTGCACAAGGATTGATAATTAAGGAATGTATATTGATGAGCCAATCATGGCACGGAACATATGTAAACATATAAATGAGAGAATGAATTATGCCATCGTTGAATTTGGGAGTTTCGGCATTATACCTTGGCATCAAAAAATAATATTGAGTATATCTCTTACTATCAATCATGGAACAACAATTTTAATATATTATATGTAATTAAATATTAAGTGTATCGTATTACATGATACCATTAGATTTATATGATACTTGGAGAAAATTAAAAGAATTGACATGATAATTGGCATCAAAATTTAGGAACTTGATTTTAGGTTTGTGTGAGTTTTTGGGTCTAGGCTAGACCTATAGTAATATGAGTGTTGTTAGTTTTGAAATCTTATTGTGGTTATTTATTTGAATAGATTGTATTGATTTGGAAGTCCAGCAAAAGGGAAGATTCAAGTCACGGAGTGATTGCTCGATTATTTGAGGCAAGTGGATTTCTAAATCCTTGTTAAGTGTATAGAATCGTGTATTTCCTTGTGGTATGTGTTGGGGAGTAACGAGACTTGGTGATGGGTTGACTTTTCCATGTTGAATAATTCTAATGATGAAAAAAGGGTATTAAAAAGGTAATGTGATTAATTGTTGGTGTGTGATGTTTGAGAATGATTTGAAAGGCTTATTGATTAATTGTTGATGTTGTATCACGGTTGCATTGTTGTGAATTGTGCATTGTTATAAAAATGGTCATCTCCTCATTATTTGTGTGAACATATCATTTGCATTGGTTCTGAGACATGGTTGTGATAAGTGTTATGTGATAAGAGGATGTACCATTTCGAGGAACGTATCGCGCGACGCGATAGATACTATATATCGAGGGACGTATCGCACGCCGCGATGGATACTATATATCGAGGGTCGTATCGCACGCCGCGATGGATGCATGGACAGATATATCTCCCATGGGTCCCGGACTGAGAGACAGCTGGTGTGTATCGTTAGGTCAGACATGCATCACTATACTTGACATTGCATTTCATTGCATTGCATATTTTTATCATTTATGAACTTGATCTTGTGTGTTGCTGATCTTGTGAGTGCCTTGTTGTGGAACTTGTGATTGATGAATTATTGAGGTTGTTGTTGAGGATATGTAATTGTTAGAGTGTTGATGTTGAGTTGTGTGCTATGTAAACTGTGAACTGTTAGGTTGGGCTGGTTTTATGCAGGTTGTAGTTATGGAGGTTCAGTTGGGGTGGTAAGGAGTACCCGTATTCTATTCCCTTAGTTTGTGTTTAGAAGTTTACTTGTTGAGTACCGTGTGGTTTGGTATTCACCCCTTGCTCCTACATTTTTGTAGGTTATGAGCTCGGATCTTCGTGATACTTTCTATTCTCTTATTTTCCGAGGTTTTCTGTGGAGATTTGTGAGGTAGTTGTTTGTCATCTCAACGGACCTTCTTACTCCTATTTAAGATTTTGTTCTATTCTAGAAACAATGTCATTTGAGACTTTTTTTTTATTTTCGATTCAATTGTAATACTTTAGAGGCTTGTACACATGACTACCAGGTTTTGGGGTTATATTTTGAGCTGATTATGATTTCCGCACTAGTAGATGGTGTTAGTTTCTTTTTTTTTTTCTTTTTTTACTTCCGCATTTACCGTATTAATTGGGTTTAAGGTTGACTTGTCTTGGTGGGATAAGACGAGTGTCATCACATCCATTTTTGGGTCGTGACACATTCATATAAATCAAGTTAAGTATGTCAGTCACCTTTTGTGTTCCTAAATAATTAATTTGCTAAGTTGAAGTTGTGTCAAAAGCTTCAAGTCTATTATAAGTTTTATTGACCTAAATTGTTTTATGAGAGTTAAATAAAGTCATGACGAGATTCATTAAGTACCTTAAAATCTTTATGAACATCCTCAAATTTAAACTACCTCTCTAAATTTGATTTAAGTATTCATGTTTCTTCTAAAATCCTATGGGGTTGTATGAGTAGTTTGCATGTTATACAAAAGGGATTCTGGGGTTTTGAGAACAAGAGCACGAAAGAGCCAAGATTGGCTACGTTTTTGTTATGGCTTACTATGTGCATTCAGAGTTCATATCATGGCATGTTATGCATTTACTTCGAGCTATAATCGGAGGGAAGGGGGCCTGTTTTCTCAAAAAACTATGTATATGGTACAGTTTGCCACATGTTGGCAAATATGATACCAGTTAGCTACCAAAAAGACCTCCATTTCCAGCATTTTGTTATGTATGTCATGCATTTGCATCTGTATATATGTATTTATGACATACGATTACACGAGCATATCATTCATATTTGATTACTATGAGGTCAGATGTCAACTGTGGTGTGGGAGTTACATCGGATTCCTTGTATAGCTCACATGGTCTAATGTCGATTAAAGTTAATATCCCACAAAATGAACTAAGTTGTCCTTAAAGATTTTATGAAGCTTTACTCATTATTTTAAGATGCATTGACCATGTCATGATTTATGATGTTTCTTAAAGGTTTTTTTATATTTAGCTTAGTCATGAATATCATGTTTTTAATTATGTCCTCTTCATGTTTTATTGCATTCCCCTCATACTTAGTACTTTCCATGTGCTAATGCATATTTGTTCCTACATTGTTTTACTAATGTAGGGATTGTCGCTTCCTCTCCCTCCGCTTGTGGCTAGTTGGTGATCTTTGGAGTTCATAGAGGTAGTGAGTCTTCATGTTCCGAGGACATAAGCATTTGTACTTTGGTTTTCTTATGTCTTTAATTTTGGATGTTGTATGTGGTGTACGAGTTACGTCCCGACCACTTCCTTTGATGTACTAGATGGCTTTTCAAGACTATGAGAGATTTCTGCTTTATGTCAAACTCTTTATTTCATATGAGATTTATTGGTTTTCTTTATTATATTGTGTTGTATGTATATCAAGTGGCATGTGTAGGGCCTTTCAGGATCTTATACGTCATGTCATGTCTAGGATGTACTTTAGGTTATGACAAACATATTTAAAATTGGTATCTCTCTCGCAAAGGATGGTTGTTGTTCTCTTGAAGCTAAAATTATTGATATTGGCCTTTTCCACATAAAAGGGAAATATTGTGTTTCAATAGAAGAAGAAGTGATGTGGATTATTTAAGAATTAAAGTCGATTTACTTTATAAAAATAAGATATTAATGAACTTCTATGAAATAGTTTCACGGGATTCAGCCAACTGTCTTGATCGTGGAATATCATTAAAAAATAAGAATATGGGTTATTAAAGGATTTATTTCTAGGATCGGGTGTCACATTCCGACATGATAACATTAAAGGAAAACATATTAAAATAATTTAATATATCCAATCTCAATGAACCCATAGAGCGTGGTGTGGAGTCTTGAGACCTTATGTGTGTTCTTGCTATTGTTGTCTAATTACGTACTAGTTTCATTGTTGTCATCACTTGTTCCTGTTTCTTGTTTCTTGCCACCTGCTAAGTGTTATAGTTGATTTCCTTGTATTACTTTATGCATGTTAGTTTCTATTTTGAGCCACCCGATGATATCTACTCAGTACATATTACCCTATACTGACCCCTATTTGTGTTTTTCTTCATTTTCTTTTTGTGGAGTGCAGCGAGTGTACCAGCGACTTCGACTTACCATCAACTCTAACCAGTCTTCAGCACAACAGATTCCAGGGTGATCTATTCCTTCTAGTTTTGTTGGATTCTCTCGATCATGGCATGATATCCTTAGTTTTCGGTCATAAACTATTTTATTCATTTATTATGGTTTCTTTGATACTCTCAAACTTAGTATTTGGGGATTAGATGTCCTTGATGTGATGACTTTTAGGTTTTGGAAATGATATGTAATATAAAGATTCCTATTACTCACTTTGATAAGATTTGAGTTTTCGAATTATTGTCGTATTTCATAAGTTGAATAACTAATATAAGTTGGAGTTTGAATTCATTGGTTCGCCCACCTAGAAGGATAAAGTGTGAGTGTCACTCATGAATGGTTGTGGGTCGTGACGAAAAGTAATAGGCACCTGAAGAAAAAATAAAAACTGTGAAGCCCAATTAGCGATGAACTATACCATTCGGCACATCACTGACCTGCTTAGTGATTCCGATTTAGTTCACCGAAATTACATGGAGGGAAATTTTGTAATGGATTTTGTAAACCTATAAATCACTTTTTGAAGAGAGAGAAAGACATATTTTTCCATTCTTAATTTTTTAATACTCTCTGCAAAACTCTTACTATTGGGGAATAAGTCTGCACTTCAAGATTGGATAGAACTTTCTTGAGGTTGAATGTTTTGGGGTAAAATCTTAGAATCTTGAATCAAGTAGTTACTATGGATGGGATAGAAATTTTGGTATACATCTTTTACCCTTTGGTATGAGTAGCTAAGCTCCCGATGTTTTAGGGGTGTGCATTGTAGGGATGATAAATTTTCAATTGAATGTTGTTTAATTACTTATTAAATGTTGAATTGATATGAATTCAATAGTCTCTTTGTGTTTCTATTTATAATTTGAGGTTTCAAACTCTTGTTTACTTTAGATATCCAATGTTGTGGAAGACCATTAGAGTGAAAAGAGATGGTTGATAATGACTCAATTTAATTCATTTGACAGGCGAAGCTTGAAATAGTTTGGCTAAATTAAAGTCTTAGATTGATTTTAGTGTATTACATTTTGGGGTTTGATAAATTCCACATGATTTGTGATAGTTGATTGATAAATAGTTATCATTACCTATGATCTAGCTTACCCATTGATATTTGACTCAATTTAGAAATTAGTAATGCCCAAGTAGCAAGATTATAGCCCATACTAGTACACTTCTAAAAGTATCCAATTACTTGTGATAAACCCATATTTTAAGATTTGCGATTGTGAACTTGTTGTGATAAACTAAGCGTTCAGATGTTGTGTTTGAATTGCTACTCAACCCCCCCCCCCCCTCCCAATTCACTTACATGCATAAACTATATAAACGTATGAATTTCTAGTAAGATAAAATACATTCTAAGGTGAATTGTATTTTTTCATTCCCGGTGGGATCGACCCCAACTCTTCGCTTGGTTATATATTGCAAATGATCGTCTAGGCATTATGTAAAAGTTACATGTGTAGTTCGACGTTATCAATGGTGTTCATGATATGTAAAAGGATTACGACAAAGTCCCAAAAGAGGTTTTATGCAGATGTTTGGAGGCTAGATGTGTATATGTGGCGTACTCTAGGGTGATCAACGATATGTATCAGGGTGTCAAGACTCGGATAAGGATTTTGAGAAGAGACTCGGAGCACTTATTAGTTTTCATGGGGTTGCACCGGGAATCAAATGTTAGACCATTTTTATTTGCTTTAATGATTGATGCCATGACATATGTTATTTGTGGATGGCATAACTCTTACCGACGAGACTCTTGATGAAGTTAATGTTAAGTTGGAGGTTTGGAGACAAACCTTGAGGCTAAAGGGTTCAAGTATCTTGAATCTATTATCAAAGTAAACTGGGGTGATTAACAAGAATGTCACCCACCATACTGGTGTAGAATAGATGAAATAGAGGCTCACATCTAGAGTCTTGTGTGATAGGAATGTGCCACCAAAACTGAATTCTACTCCGTGGTAGTTAGATCAACTATGTTTTATAAAGTGGAGTGTTGACTAGTAAAAAACTCTCACTTGGAAAATGCTCTTGTATCGCTGACCCCTTTCTTTTATCCAAATCTAGCGTAAATAGAGAACAATCAAAAAGATTCTAGCAATATATGAGAATGATTCATCACCATCTTCACGTATTAAAACAAGAATGACCCAATCAAGTCATCGAGTGACATAAAACAACATATTTAAAATTGGTATCTCTCTCGACTCTCACAATGGATGGTTGTTGTTCTCTTGAAGCTAAAATTATTGATACTTGCCTTTTCCACATAAGAGAGGAATCTTGTGTTCCAGCAGAAGCAAAAGTGATGTGGGTTATTCAAGAATCAAAGTCGATTTGCTTTATAAAAAGAAGATATCAATGAACTTCTATGAAATAGTTTCACGGAATTCGGCCAACTGTCTTGATCGTAAAATATCATTGAAAAATAAGAATCTGGATTATCAAGGATTTCCTGCTGTTATTTCTAGTATCGTTCAGAAAAGGAAAGTTGTTGAAATAAGGAAGTTGTGATGAATGTATGGACGTACTAGGAGAGATATGACTAGAAATTAGGACATGCGAGACAATGTCAGAGTGCCTACGATGGAGGACAAGATACAAAACACGAGGCTGAGATGGTTACTTTTAATCATCTAACCCAAATTACTTCTTAACTATATTTGTAAAAAACTAAAAATCATGGAAAAAACATTTCAAACAAAAAGGCTATTTGTGCAAATGGACCATATCCAGGTGTAGGGTCGGAATGACAGCAATAGAATTACATAGCCCCCAGGCCCAGGCAAGCAAAGATCGGAGAGTGTATTATAGAATAGAGAATCAAGAGCTAGAGTAATTGTGAAAGACAAGTAAGGAAATGATGGGGGACAGTGGCAACGTGCCAAGATTTATGTATTTTGCGGTGCCGTTGATGGTTCTGTGTTTATTGCACAAGGGTGAAGCAATATGGTTGAGTCTGCCGCCGACTGGTACCAAGTGCGTTTCCGAAGAGCTCCATAATAACGTCGTCGTTTTGGCCGATTATGTTGTCATCTCCGACGATCATGTTCACCCCACCCCCACCATTTCCGCTAGGGTATGATGACTTTTACTACTTTTGCTCTTAAATCTTGTTTCCTATGCCTTGATCCATCACAGAGATGGATCCAAGATTTTTATGACCTAGATGTAAATAGTTATGGAATCCTCAATTGGTTATTTGAGATGAATGAATATTTTAGATATGCTAAGCTTCAGGATTATAGGCTTATTATTAGTAAGCTGGAAGAAATATCTTGTTACTTTTTCAACTGCTACCACTAGAATGAGCTGGAATAATTGTATCTGCTGAACATATGCTAAAACTTTCGAGCTTGAGTTTCTTATATTTGTTAGAATTTGGAGCTGATTAAAGTTATAGGCTATTGCCTAGTATTGTATGAGAGTCAAGGTGCCAGCAAAATGTCTTTTTGCTGATTTAACTTTTTGGACCCAGTATACCAAGGCAATTTTGATTTAGGTTGAAGTCTACCGATGATTGATTATCTAATCAATATGATTGGTTTATTTTCTTTACGAGGTGACATATCCATCTGATGATTTATTCATTATTGTATACAGGTCTAGTTTCACATAATGGTTTATCTCTCTCGTTTTTCTTTTTGGTACTGCTGATTTTGCATAGACTTGCATCGAAAAATATTACTTTTTTGAAACTGTGGGAGCTTGGTATTCAGTGGTCTAAACCGGTATGAGCTTAATTTTACACTTCATATTGTTTGGTTGAGAGTGACGATAAAGCTTTGTTTTCTCATTTTATGAATTCATTTGTTCTCTAGGCAAATTTATTCATGAAGTACATTGTCTCTCTCTCTCTTTCCCCCCCTTCATTTTCCTTTCCAGCACCAGAAGAGATCCTTTAAACTGCGTGACATGAACCAGCTAGCTCTTGGTGTGAAGCTTTAGGTTCCACATTTCTGATGCAATGCAAAAGCATAAGGCCCACATTTCCCCCTTTTTCTTTACGAATGAAGCATTGCCACCTGGTACCACTATCGTTCTTTTCTTCAATTCCTCAGCAGTAAGAATGCTCTTCATGGGAGCTGAGTGCGTACACACAACGAAGGAAAAAGGTGCAAAACGGAAATTCTTGTGGGCACTGTAGTAGCAAAATATCAGCAGCTGAAAATTCCTTCTACTCCTTTATAAAAAGGGCTTCGGCTTTCTTGATTGACACACCTGAGAATTACCCGTGTCTTTCTGTTCTACAAATCAAAGAATCATTCTGCACAACACCCCTTCTGACTGTAGAGTAGGATTAGAAGCTGTTGAATGTCCTCCAACCTCCAAATCATTAAGGCTCTCCAGAGTTGAATATCCTAGTAAACAGAGTCCCTCTGCATCCAACCAACTGTAACATTGAACTTCTTGTGCTCATATTTGGTTATCCGTATACTAGGATTTCAGCACTAAAAGGGTTATATATTCCTACCTGATTCAACATGAGAAAATGGTGATTTTTTACTATTCTTGTGGAAATTTTAACCTGAACAACAAAATATGCACATGTAGTTGAATATCTAAACACATTTAAATATTAGTCTCTAGCGACTAATAGTCTGGCGGAAATATAAATTTTCAGATGTTAGAGAAATAAAATGTGGCTCAGGGTTCTTGAAGACAAAGGATTAATAATTTGTAAATCAAGCCTCAAATGAATGAGATTAGATGGAACTATGGTACCTAAATACAAACTATTCAGATATTGAGTCTCAGTATTTTAGGAGAATGGCATAATATATGAAGATGTAACATGCAACATTTAGTTGCAATGATGGAAATGAAGAAACGTTATGTGATAAGATACCTAACAAAGTTAAAAGGAAGTCTATAAAATGGTTGTGAGACCAGCAAGGTCATATTGGACTGCATGTTAGGCCTCTGAAGTTCAACATATTCCTAACATGAATGTTATAAGTATGCGGATCTTTGAGTAATCTGGCAAGATTTAAATAGTCACTTCTAAAAGAATGTGCAAGAATTATACATGGAAGATAAAATAAGAGGAGGTCTTTATATTACTTGATATGCAACAGTCCATAGGTGCAACGTGAGTGAAGGTGTTGAAAGGGATGAGGTAGAATGGGTTAGAAAGTTGTGTCAAATGACATACATTCTCAATCAATCTTGATTTAGTTTATAACAGAATAAATGAAAGAAATAATCCAATTAAATGATATCAATTAGTTGGTATTAAGGCCTGATTGTTGTTCTTTTGATGAAGTAATAATTTTATTGATAATGTCTGGGCACAAAATTACCCATATACAAGAAGTACACCCTAAAATAGACAAAACCTAATGAAAGATACCACCCAATCTTTCTTACATAAAGATTCTCGTGGGTGCACAAAATCAAACAAGGGATAAAAGGCTATTTTTTGAATTGAGCAAGATTAATCTCTGCACTTTCAAAAGCTCTCCTATTTCTTTCACCCCATATGACTCACATGAGCGCTAGTGGAGTTGTATTCCAAACCTTGCATCTTATCTTCCACCTATCACAATTCCAATTGAGCATGAGATCCTTTATAGTGTCTAGCACCACCCAAGTCATTCCAAACCAACACAAAACTTCTCACCATAACCTCTAGGCTACCGGACAATGAATGAGTAGATAGTCAACGTCTTCACCCGAGCCCTTATACATGAAGCACCAACTAATGCAAGTAACCTTTCTCTTAGATTCTCGACCATCAATATCACTCCTCTTGTAGCTAGCCAAGTGAAGAAACACATTTTTTCTCTATATCTTAGGTTTCCAAATCAAACTATGTGGAAATGCGACCTTCCTCCCTAATAGTGTTATCAAAAACAAAAAGCGCAAAAGCTCTAAGGTCCATTGGGGCTTTAAACGCAAATAAAGCACGGGCTTTAATAAATAAAGGTGCAAAGGGAGAAAAAAATACAAATGTATATGTTTAGTCCAAGAGTAATAATATATAACCATGAATGACAAATATATGAACAAAGAAATTGAAAAATAATTACGATAAGGTCAAATATCAATTGTTTAGTGTTGCCTCTTCATAAGAGGTTCGTTGGCAAGGAAAAGTATGCCTTAGAACCTTGATGACGACACTGAAGCACACATTAAACGAGGCGAAGCGCTCAACACACTTTGAGCCTCGCATCAGGACTTAACCGCGCCTTTGATAACACTGCTCCCTAACCAGAAGCTTCTCATACAATGATTAATAACTAACAATACCACACTATTCACTGGTCCCTCCTCTATACGTCATGGTTATCCTGCCGAGTTCCTTTATTGTGAAGCAACTCGATTAGATTTTGGAATTGTGCCACTTTCTAGTCATGAAAGTTTGTCATAAACCTCAATCCAAAACACTTCTCCATCTTGTATCATCCGGACATGTTGGACTGTCATCTCCTTTTTGCATGACATTCTAAATTTGTTTGGAAAGGCACGTCTTAATGTATTGTTCTCACCCCACCTTTGCTCCCAAAAGTTTAATCTCCTCCCATCCCCCTTATCTTGAAAGACACAAAACAATGTACTTTCCATCCCTTCAAAATATTCCTCCACAACCAATATCTATAAGGCATACGAATATTTTTAGTCCTCCAAGCTCCTTCCAAGACCTCATATTTTTCCACTATCATCTCCCTCCACGAAGCATATTCCAAAATCTCCATAACCATTTAGCTAATAATGCCATATTGAAAGCCTTGAAGTCTTTAGCCCAAGGCCACCCCAATACATAGAAGTTGTAACAGTCTCCCACCACACCAAGTGAATCTTCCTTGCCCCGTTTGCCGAATCCAATAGGAAGTTTCTTTGAAATCTTCTCAGTTCTCCTGTAACACTGACTGGAGCCTGAAACTAAGACATAAAGTATGTGTGAATGCTCAATAGTGTCCTCTTAATAAGCACTTCGTTTCCTCCTTTGGATAAATATCTTTTCTTCTAACTTACAAGCCTTTTCTCAACCCTCTGAAGTACCAAATTCCTATGTTGTTTGGACTCTTAAAAAATTGCGACAGGTGCGTGTCCTCCAAAAGTAGTGTATTTTTGAAGAATCTGACACTGGTGCGGCATCAGTTTTGGAGAGTCCGAGCAATATAGCCAAATTCCATGCAGCTTGGTCTTTATTTAAAGCACCTAATGGAGAACCAAGGTATGTTGTGGGGAGAGTTCCAACCTTACAATTCAAAACGTGTGCATGAATCTCAATATCCTCCACATCTCCAACTTGTATGATCTCACCCTTTCCAATGTTGATCTTAGGGTCTGACACCACCTGAAACCATGTTTAATACATATACCAAGTATTCCAATTAAGTGATGAGTCCTATAAAAATCACAGAAAACTAAAGTGTCATCTGCGAACAATAAATGTGAAACCCGACCGGAGTTTACCATGTCCCCAACTACTGCTTTGGGGAGAAAAATTTCGTGTATATAGACAGTACCGAGAGAGCTACAGTTCTTTACTACCCATCCTTGTATATTTGCAAATAGTGACGTCTAATGTTGAGGTTAGTTGAAACTTCATGATGGCAAGTTGGTAAATGACATTTTCAGGCCTTTGCAATATGGTGACACCAAAACCATTATGTTCTGCAGTAATTAAGTAGATAGATGGTTATGTTGGAATGCTTTTTGTCCCCACTACTTTTTGCCATATGTTTGGAAGTACAGCTTTAAATGCTACATTGTGATAATCGAAAAATTCCTTAGAGTCGACTTGGCGCACAGTTCGAAACTAGAGTCATTGGATTGGAGGGTGCAGGTGATGCCTTGTTGCTTGTAGTTGGCCTTGCCTGCTTAGTGTGGAAGTGCGTAAAGTAGGCTCATTCATTGGTTGATAAAGATCTTGTAGTAGCTGAAGGTTTTTCTGGATAATGGTCCTGTGGCCCCTATACCCTTCTCCACATAAATACCAGTTTTTTTATTCGAGGCGAGGTATGAACTCCTGGCATGCACCTAACCCACACATCACGCTATCTCTAGACCAAATCCCTAGGGGCAGCTTTGAAGGCATTTTAGAGTATTTTCAATTTGGTCGGTGTAATTTGTGTTACTGTTGAAATTCTATCATGTATTTATTCTGCTTTACATCCATATCTGCATATCTACATTGCAGGATTAGTATAAATCTAGAAATATAGAAACAAAGCTGGTCATTGTATCTTTTTATGTAGTTATTCTTCACACAGTTTGTTAACAACTAAAGAAAAAACTCACACGCACATGCTCATGAAAGTAGAGTAGGGTTCTGGAAATCTAAGTAGTTTCAGGTGGTATTGATATTTATATAATGAATACTGAAGACCTTTCATGTAAAGAAATAACTTTTGGCGAGCCACTAAATTTGAGGCAGTGTGTGTTGCCCGTCTTTTGTCCCTTAACTCTCAGGGTTTCCCATGTTACAGAGACAGGCAGTTTGCTTGTATAGTGGTGTGTATGGATAGATTTATGTCAACTGTTCAGACAGGCTTATCTGACTGCTTCTGCAATACCGAAAATCATGTCTTGTGTTTTACTTTGCAGGTCACCTCGCCATATGGAAACACTCTTCATCATAAGGAGAACATAACACACAGTCAGTTTGCCTTCACAACTACAGAGGCTGGCAACTACCTAGCATGTTTTTGGGCTGATAATCCAGGAGGTGGGAGTCTCAGTGTAAACATTGACTGGAAAAATGGAATTGCTGCCAAGGATTGGGAATCAGTTGCCAGAAAAGAGAAGATAGAGGTGAGAAATTGAGTAGTTCAAAATGAGTACAAACATATGTTATCTTGGATCCAACCTCATAGAGAGTAGTAGTCACTGTGAGAGCAAGACTACAAATTACTAAAATCTCTATTCATCCCATACTTTGAGATAAATAAATGACTTTGATACATGTTGCTTGTTGGTAGCATAAAATGTCCTCCTTCCAACAAAATGGATGATAATGAACAGGTCATCTAGTGAGGCAACACCTATTTGAGTTGATGATAATCTTGGAATTAATCGAGAATATATGAAATTGAAAAGAATAGTAAAGATTGTTGTAGATCTTCTCTTGCATTTCTCGTGATTCTATACTTTGAATGGCATGCCCTGTGGATATGCTGATCATGACAGATAGAAAGTTGCAATTACTTGTGAAGCATTTACTATGGTGGTCTTTAGTCTTGAGTTTTATTGTCGCTAGGTGTTTAAAGTTGGTAACAATAAACATTTGGGTATTTGAGGGTTTAATCCTTCTTTTAGCAGATAAGAGACAATAATTAGTATAAGATCAGTTACCTTCTTTAACTTTAATAAAAACCGAAGATATCAAGTTAAGGTACCCAAGGGTATGGCCTAATGGTCAATGAAGTGGGTGAGAACTGTAAGGTATCAGATTCAAATTCCAACAGAGACAAAAAGCACTAGGTGATTTCTTCTTGTCTGTCCTAACCTTGGTGGATAGAATTATGTGGGTACCTGTTGCTATGGGAAGTGGTAGGTATCTTGTGAAATTAGTCGAGGTGTGCTCAAGCTAAGTTTGGACACCACAGTTATATTATAAAAAAAAGATATCAAGTTAAAAACTAATCTTACCTCTTAAAGAATTGTTCTTATAAGGTTGTATGATAAATTACAAGTCAACACTCACAAATGTGTAAAGAAGAGAAACTTCTCAAATAATATTCATAATATTTTTATCCAAACTAAAAATAACAAAATTCACCCTTATATGTATAGGGGAATCCTATCCCAAATATGATGTGCTTCAAATCCTATTTTAATGGAAATAATAAATATTAAATCCTAATAAGGAAACTTTGAAACTAGGAAACCATGTCAAAAATAATGTCACTTACCGTAAAGATATGATATCTAGGCCTAACTCAACCCCAAAAGCTAGCTCATGAGGGGTGGATTGCCCAAGTCCATATAAGCAAACGACTAGTCCATTCCCCAACCATTGTGAGACTTTTACCCACTCCAACACCCCCATTCACGCCTAGGCCGGACTGGAGCGTGGACCGGGAGACAAACGGGGATGGACCTGGCTCTGATAACCATGAATATGACACCTAGGCCTAACTCAACCGCAAAAGCTAGCTCATGAGGGGAGGATTGCCCAAGTCCATATAAGCAGACCGCTAGTCCATTCTCCTACCAATGTGAGACTTTACCCACTCTTACACTTACAAAACGAGGAATAGTTTCCAAACTACTAACTATAACACAAGCCTAAAGTTGCATTAATTTCAGCCTCTTTGAACATGAGATTTCAGCCTTATTTTGGGCATGAACTTTAGCCTTTTTGGCTTGATTTCTTCAGCAACTTTGGGTATGCGAATCAGGTTCTCTTTGGCTCCTTTGGGCCTCCATGTGGCGGTCCTTGGGCTCTCCTTTGGGGCCCAATCTTACTCGAAGGCTTGGACTTGAAACATGAAATATGTGTAGCACTTAGCCAATTCTTCTCCACAATTCTTGGACTCGTTCTTGGGCTTTCTTCCACGATAAGTATCTTCTTAATTTCCCGTTGAAGCCTGTCAATCTCACATGAAGGTATGCCACCGTGGATGATATCACGCCTCTTCTTGTGGTGGAAGACAAAATAATCACCTTATGACTTAATTCAAGAAAATCATCTATAGAAAATACTTGCAAGTTTTTGTTGAAATTGGTATATGTTTGGCATACTGTAATGGATATTCCTGCCTATGTATTGACACATTGGGAAAGGATCATATATGGTTCTTTTTTTTTTTTTTTTTCTCTCTTATCCAGATGTATTCTCAAAGCTCTATGAAATTTTCACACTTTCTACATATGGTAGGGTGTTGAGCTTGAGCTGAGAAAGCTTGAAGGAGCTGTGGAGGCCATTCATGAAAATTTGATTTACCTGAAGACCAGGTATATGCTTTAGCTTATGGAGGCAACAACTTTTATTTGTTTGCATTTGTTCGTCATCTCTCAGCTCTTTTTGCCCCTTCAGGGAATCAGAGATGCGGTCAGTGAGTGAAACGACAAATGCACGTGTAGCTTGGTTCAGTATCATGTCTTTGGGAGTCTGCATTTTGGCATCAGTTCTGCAAATATTGTACTTGAAGCAATATTTCCAAAAGAAAAAGCTAATTTAGGTGAAACTTTTTTCCGGGATAGCAGAAAGAACCTTAGACTACCATCTTTACACACTTTCTTAGCAGTATATTTTTTTTGGTTATATTAGTGGATCCAGCTTTTATCGGTTCGACGAAGATAAGATTTAATGTCCAGCTTTTTGTGTATACAAGGACTCAGAGATAATGCAACATAACTTGGAGCCATTTGCTTTTCTTATTGTGCCTTGTTAATTAGTTGACACATTGTTGTACATTCTCTGAAGCAGCAGCATTAATTTATCTCTGGAAACCTACTGAGCAATTTGATATGATTGATCTTGGAAAGAATTTCTCACCAAGAAACAAACATGGCCACAACTATACATGGTGGTCCATGGTTCATTCTAACTTACTTTCTTTTGGTTTGCAAATGGGAACCCAAATTTGTGGCTTCCAGTACTCAACTGTCATACTTGGCAATCTGGGTTCGTTTACTGGATCTACCATTGAAATTCTACGACCACGAAATACTGACTCAAGTGGACAACATCCATGGAAAGCTACTCAAATTGATACATGTACTTCCTCTACCACTTGAGGTAAATATGCCTGCATTTGTATCGAGGAAGTGGTGGAGCCAGAGATTTTATGAATGGGTGCAAAATTTAAACAAGTAACTAATAAAATATTTCAGCGCATGGGTTAGCATCTATCTTACTCAACTTCGTGACTTTACCATGATCGATGCCAATAATTTCTTTTTCACCTCATATAGATTGTGATAAAAATATACGATAATTGTATAAACTAAAATAATAGTTTTAAAATGGATAGGTCGAGATTTTCAGAGAACACATACGACACATTAAAAAAACATTAATTTATTGCTACTTCTTGATTTTAATGGATATAGTTTTGATAAAGAATGTACGAGAATTCTAATTAAAAAAATTCAAATCTTTATTAGTTTTTCGAATTTACTTAAAATTATGGAAGAAGTTAACTCCTTATTAACTTTTTTTATCTAAATTTAACTCTATAATAACTTGTTTGGAAGGGAATGGTATATATGTAATTGCATTTAACCTTTTCTTCTAATTATTTTGGTAGAAACTTGTTTATAACATTATTAATATCTAATACAAAGAAATATATCTAATTGAAGCTTCAATTATATTTAATAGTAATTAATTATTAGTATCTAATAAGTCCTAAAGAACAAAAACGCAAGACTAGATCCCCCGCCTCAACTGAATTATGGTCTGCTTTTTACCGTTGTGCCAAACAAACTAATCATGTCAAGGGTGTGCAACCGTAGGTATATGTTTATATTTTATAAATTTTGATTTGTATATATCATGTAGTTTTCGATGAAGGGTGTTCACTTGCACACCCTTGATTAGTTGTAGCTTCACCCTTATATCGAGGTGCCTTTAGAGCAACCCCTAAAGTCTCATATTTACATCGGCGATCACCGACAATCTGTCCTCTATGAAGGATTGAATAGTTTATGTACTTCCTATAGACAGTTAGGACACACAAAACTTACTGGTGCACACACCAAAATGCCTTCACCAACGCTACAAGATCTTGATATGAACATTCCAACAAGTTTAACAGATTTAACAATTTATGAGTTACCTTCTTCTACAAAAAATGATAGATGAAAAAATAATTAGTTTTGCGAAAAGAAACACCTATCACAATCGAGGCAAATCAACCGCCACCAATGAGTCACCTTTTGTAGGAACAACCAACAATATGGCAAGGGAGGGGCCACAAGTAAGTCTCATAACCCTAATCGGCTAAAAAATTGTTGCTTAATTCAACCAATGACAAGCATAAAAATTCAAATGTTAATTCTGAATTTCAATATTTTTAATCATTTACAAGAAATCGACACTGATACCCCCTCTACTTTCAATGATTTTTCTTCTAACACCACTCAGAAATTCATCCTTCACAATTCATCTTTACTCATGATTCCTTTTACTCCAAAGAGCCCATCTAAAACTAATCCAGTAAAAAACCAAACTGCTATTTCTATAGTACCAGATCCCATCATTAGATTTTCATTGGAAATTGTTGATTCTCTACCTGCAAACTCAGTTCCTCCATCGATAGACACATCATCACCTTCTACCCTCCATATGCAACCACCTTCTAAGTTTATGGCCTTAGATCTGCAAAAATACTAATTTTCTCTCTCCTATCCCTTATATGAACAAGTCTACTGCCATCTCTCCTTTTCTCCTCCTAGAAACCACTCCCACTATGCATAATGCCTCGTCTATAGACACAACCCCTCTCTCCCTCGGAGTCCTCATCTGGAACCCTCCTCTAAGACAAATCCAATGTCTCCATTAATCTTGTCAACTCCAGCAAACTCTCCAACTTACCTTACTCAGATAGTGATGGAGGGAATGAGCATGGGAACAAAAGCCTACAACCAATATCATCTGGGCATGACGATATACTTCCTGAGTCACCCGTATCTGAAATCCTTATACCCTTAGTGGGACCCATACTCTCTTCCCCCACTGCCTCCCAATGTCCCATGGCCACCCATTCCGTTCTACCATTCCCATCCTCTAGAATAGAATCTGACATAGATCCAACCCCAACTTTCTTCCATTGTCTCGGAGGTAATCCATATAGGTCCTTTCGACCACCAACCTCCACAGACTCTTCCTCTACCTATCTTAATTCCCACTCTGCTAGAAGTCATATTCAAACCACTAGAAGATTACATCCCTACCATGACACAACAACAGGTGGTACGCGACAAGCTTTTCCCCTTAACGAAAACATATATTTATGATAGAGGAGGAACCACCAAATTGTTATTGTCTATAGTGCCCCCATCAGTTCAAAACACTATTAGTGGACATACATCCACCAATACACCCGAAGTTAGGGAAATTCTCTACCTTCCTTATCCATCTCCTAAAAAAAGACACCACAGTAATGCCTAGAGTCATCGACTCAGAGAGTGACGAGGCAACTCCGTGTAGCCTCACTCTGATTTGGATTCCTCCCTTAATGTGAAAATCAAGCACTACAACAATAAATATTCAAGTAAAACCAAGAGACAAAGAAAGATCTAAGATCTATACATTTAAGCTCACAATCGTCACTCTTCAAGTTGAGTGGTGGCTTTCTCCTCTCAAATTAGGGTTGATAGATCCCCAAAATTAGTCTATGAATGGTTTATGATATATTTCCAAAGGTTTAAGATGTCTTCTATCTGAATTGGGGTTTACAAAAGTATGAAAAGACTACATTGGGCATCACAATAGCCCGTCAGTCGTTTGCGCAGATACTTAGTCATAGGTGTGACATTCGTTGTGGCGTCCCTTTCTCTGCAGGGATGGAGGTCTACTGCCCATTGACCCTCGAAGGAGTGACAATTTTAGCACAGGTGTGGCATCACAGGAGCAACCATTTCTTTGTGTTTTCAACTCTTGTGTAACAACGATAACCTCACTGCAGCGCCTCTTGTTCCACAGGTGCGGACTTGCCGGTATGGGTCGTGTTTCGCAGGTGCATAGGATTTTCAGTTCACTTATAGCAATAACTTCTTTATCTAGCTCTTCTTTTGGATTCATTTCTCTTCAGTCCCTTTTTCCTAACTTTTAACCTAAAATTTTCATAAAACACACATAAATAGTCTCATTCGATGATTAGAAGGCACAAAATCACAAGAAAAAAGACACAAATAAGTGACAAATTCACAATTTATCAACTTCCTACTCATAATTAATTATGGTATATGTCTTTATGTGTGTGCCCTTGATCATTAACAACTATAACATTGTCTTTCATGACCCAAGGTAGCCCATAGGCGTCACATGGCGTATAGGACCCCGAGAGGCCCCATACAAGACACTTAGTATTCATAACATAAGAAATAGGCAAAGAGATTTAAAAGACAGTTTCAATGTATCAAAGTTATATAAAGCAAAGCGGAAAATCTAACATCGTCACAATAGCCATCTAGTACATAAGAATGAATTAGGGCGTAGCCCATACATCATGTCCAAAACTGAAAATAAGGAAAAATTGAAAACAAAGAAAGTCTGGTCCTCGAAGCATGAGGACTCACCAAAGCTTGAAATCTCTCAAATCAACCTCTAGCCACGAAACTGGGAATCGTGACTGTTGGACCCTATATTTGGGGGAAATGTAGGCAAGAGTATGCGTTAGTACAAACATGTACCAAGTATGATAGCCATGCATAAAAAACTTAAGTCATTCTTAAAAAGGGACATTTTCATGAGCATGCAATGATCAAGCTAAAACATAAATCTTGTGAGTTAGAAAGCATAAGTCGTAAAACATGATCAATGCAAGTGAACATCTTCTTAAACATATCTAAGATACTTCTTGAAGTAAGCTTAGTTCATCATAACTTCCTTGTGGGAAGTAGCCTTAACCGACATATAAAACCATGTGAGCTATCAACATGGAATCTGGTGTCTCCCACACCGAAAGAGTTGTCCTACTTGCCAAGGTAAGGACCATGAACTTCTAGCTATTGTGGATCCACTAGCTAATGTCTATCTATACAATCCTCTGTTGGCACATAGTTTATGGGACATGGGTAATCACCACTTGTCCACTCGGTACTAAGCTTTAACTTCCACGGAATAGTCATTATTCATATTCATATTCATCTTAGCTCATAAAGGAACATGAGTAATCGCCTCTTGTCCTTGCATCATGTGACATGGGTAATCGCCTCTTGTCTTTCCATTAGAGAGCATGGGTAATCGCATCTTCCCTCAACATTTGCATAGTTTCTTAATTATCGGTTCATTTTAGGTGAGAAGACCTTTCGACCCTAAGAACCCTTGTTATGTGAGAAATCCTTTCACAATCATGCTTTCATGTGTATATGCCAAATCCTTTCACAATCATGTTTTCATGTGTATATGTCAAATCCTTTCAACAACACAACAACAACATCATTGATGCTTCAATCTCAAAGCATACTTAAAACATTTACATAAATTTCATAAGAACATGCATAATTCCATAATTCACCTTTCATAGTTCAAACCCACTTTCATTCATCAATATCTAGAAAACATGGGTTAATGGAAATTCATCATAAGATCATGTAATTCTATCAATTCATGGTTGATTTCATAAACTCTTCTTTCATAATCCAACACCCACATTATATGCTCATAACTTGGAAAACATGGGAAATACATGGGTTCATGGGGGATCATCATAAAAACATGAGAATAACTCAATTCATGCATAAGAGATCATAAATCCATTAATAAAATCAATAATCAAGAGAACCCACAACATAAAAGAAAAACCCAAACTCAATTGGGGATTTCTATCTTTGAAAATAAGAGAATTTAGGAACTCCATGAATGGAAGAAATCCATGAATGAAAAATATCACACCTTAATGCCAAATGCTTATCTTCAATGGAGGAATTGGAGACTTGACTTGAAACCTTAGGTTGAACCCTTCTTCTTTAAACTTTCTAGAGAGAGAAATATTTTGGAGAGGAAGACTTGTTCTTCTTTTGTAAATTTAAGAGAATGACTTGAATGGGGTTCTAGGTAAGGGAACCAAAATAGCTTATATAGGGGTTCTAGGTAAGGGAAAAATGACATAGTATCAAGATAAAATAATTAGGAAAAGACCCAACTGCCCTTGACTTACAGCTGATGCGAGCCCCTATATGGAGGGCTTCACGAGCCATCTAGGGGTCCACGAGCCGTCTGGGCAATCGTGGTCCCTAGACCAGTGGCTAGGAAAGTCCTGACCCTCCACATGCCCACCTTCACGGGTCGTCTGCCTCCTCACGACCCTTCTAGGGGCTCATGGGAGAAGGCTAGCCTAGGGGTGAATACTACCTCCCCTTCACGGCTACCACAACGGGGCGTGAGGCTCACCACTACGAGTCGTGGTTCCCTTCACGGCCCGTGAAGGGCTCCATGAAGGGTGCCATGGCTCAGTTATGGGCTGGTGACCTCCCACTTGACTCATTTTCTAGACTTCTAAATTCTGAGGTGTTACATTATCTCCCCCTTGGGAAAATTCTTCCTCGAATGGAATTCTAGACATCACATGAAAGAGAAGAACTCAAATCTAGCAGCCCAACAAGCATGCAATTTCATAAATGCACATATCCGAGGAGGAAACATCAACTCCAAGCTAAAGCATGTTCAAAACATCATATCAGGAAGTTTATATGCAACTCATACTCAAATGCATATAAACATGTAGAAATCAATCAAATTGACCCATTTTCTCAAAACTTAAGCTTTTCATGAACATGCATAAATGAGGAAATCATGGGAATATCTAAGACACATGACACCAAAGAGTAAACCATGAGAAACTCAATACCTCAAGCTAGAGTAGGGTTAGAAGGAAAGAGATGAGGATATCGGGATCATATCGACCTCGGCCTCCTAAGTAGCACCCTCAACTAACTGATTCCTCCACAACACTTTCACAGAAGCAACTTCATTATTTCTCAATTTCTTGACTTGCCGGTCTAAAATCTCAATCGTAACTTCTTCATAAGAAAGATCCTCCTTAACTCCCAAATCTTCCAAGGAAACTATAAATGTCGGATCACCAACACATTTCTTCAACATGGAGACATGGAAAACCGGATGCACCGACGCCAATTCATTAGGCCCTTCAAGCTCATAAGCAACCTTACCAATACGCCTCAAAATGTGATATGGGCACACATATCGGGGAATAATCTTCCCCTTCTTGCCAAACCTCATTACACCCTTCATAGGTGAGATTTTTAAATAGACCCAATCATTAACATCAAACTCAAGTTCCCTTCTTATCACATCAGCATATGACTTTTGTCGACTTTAAGCCGTTTTGAACCTTTCTCTAATAAGGCAAAATTTCTCCATAGCCTCATGTACCAACTCTGGGCCTATCAAAGC
Organism: Solanum etuberosum; assembly: GCA_029582245.1. Taxonomy (NCBI): domain Eukaryota; kingdom Viridiplantae; phylum Streptophyta; class Magnoliopsida; order Solanales; family Solanaceae; genus Solanum; species Solanum etuberosum. The sequence goes on along the minus strand of JAJONR010001106.1, from coordinate 34,206 downwards.
AACTTCACCCACTTCAAACTAACATATAGGAGATCTACACCTCCTACCATACAATGCCTCAAATGGAGCCATACCGATACTTGACTAATAACTATTGTTATATGCAAACTCAATCAAAGGCAAGTGATCATCACAATTACCTTTGAAATCAATCACACAAGCTCTCAACATGTCTTCCAAAGTTTGGATAGTACGCTCCGCTTGCCCATCGGTTTGGGGATGAAAGGTTGTGCTAAGCTTAACACGAGTACCAAGACCCTTTTGGAAAGATCTCCAAAACTGAGAAGTGAATTGAGTACCACGATCGGAGATAATGAATAAACGCACTCCATGCAACTTTACCATTTCTCTCAAGTACAACCTAGCATAGTCCACTGCTGAATAAGAAACCCTGACGGGAATAAAATGGACTGATTTCATCATTCGATCTACTATAACCCAAATCGAGTCATGTTGTCGCCAGGTGCGACGCAAACCAACAACAAAGTCCATATTCATATCTTCCCACTTCCAAGTAGGAATGCTAACGTCTTGGGATAAACCTCTCGACTTCTGATGCTCAACTTTCACTTGTTGACAATTAGGGCACTTAGCCACAAATTCCGAAATATCCTTTTTCATCCCATTCCATCAATAGATCTCCCACAAATCATAGTACATCTTGGTGGCTCCCGGGTGAATAGAATACCGAGAACTATGGGCTTCTGACAAGATCTGCTCCCTCGGGTCATCAACATTAGGAACACGCAAACGACCTTGATACCTAAATACTCCATCTCCCCCTGGGAGAAAGCCTCTATGGACTTTTTAAGCACCGCTCCCTTCAATTCAACCAAATTCGGATCAACACCTTGTTTGGATTTCATATCCGCCACAAAAGACGATTCTGAGCCATTGTGAACCATATTACCACCTTTGGTAGAGTCCACTAACTGAACACCCAATCGGGCCAATCCATGAACATCTCGAACCAATTTCTTTCTATCATCCTCAATATGAGCAACACTACCCATAGGTAACTGACTAAGAGCATCCGCCACCATATTCGCCTTACCGGGGTGATAGAGAACACTCATATCGTAATCTTTCAATAACTCAAGCCACCTTCTTTTGCAAAGATTCAAATCCTTTTGTTTAAACACATAATTCAAACTCTTGTGGTCGGTGAAAGCATCTACATGAACACCATACAAATAGTGCCTCCAAATCTTTAAGACAAAAACGACCGTCGCTAGTTCAAGGTCATGGGTGGGATAATTCTTCTCATGAATCTTAAGTTTCCTCGAAGCGTAGGCAATAACCTTCCCATTTTGCATAAGAACACATCCTAACCCAATTCTTGAGGCATCACAATAAACCACAAAACCATCAGTCCCTTCCAAAAAAGTCAACACCGGAGCGGAAGTAAGTCTATCTTTCAATTCCTGAAAGCTCTTTTCACATGTTTCGAACCATACGAACTTAGCCTTCTTTTGGGTCAATGCTGTCATTGGAGAAGCAATAGAAGAAAACCCCTCTACAAACCTGCTTTAATAACCAGCCAAACCCAAGAAACTTCTAATATCCGAAAGGGATAGAGGTCTAGGCCAACTCTTGACTGCATCCATCTTCTTAGGATCTACCTCAATACCCTTACTTGAAATAATGTGACCAAGAAAAGCTACAAACCTTAGCCAAAACTCACATTTGCTAAACTTTGCAAAGAGTTGTTGGTCCTTGAGAATTTGCAACACAATCCTCAAATGATTGATATGATCATCCTCACTCCTCGAATAGATCAATATGTCATCAATGAACACAATCACAAACATGTCAAGGTATTGTCTAAGCACCCTATTCATCAAATCTATAAATACCACCGGAGCATTAGTCAAACCAAAAGACATCACGAAAAACTCAAAATGACCATACCGAGTTCGAAAAGCCGTCTTCAGAATGTCATCTTCTTTCACCCTCAACTGGTGATAACCCGACCAGAGGTCAATCTTGGAGAAGAAACTCGCTCCTTGAAGTTGGTCAAATAAATCATCCATCCTTGGGAGAGGATACTTATTCTTAACGGCCACCTTATTCAACTGCCGATAGTCTATACACATACGGAGAGAACCATCTTTCTTTCTAACAAACAAGACTGGAGCACCCCATGGAGAGATACTCGGTCGGATGAAACCCTTATCCTACAAATCTTTCAATTGTTCTTTCAACTCCTTTAGTTTTATCGGATCCATTTGGTAAGGAGGAATAAAGATAGGTTGCGTATCTAGGAGAAGGTCAATACCGAAGTCTATTTCCCTTTCAGGAGGGATACCGGGTAAATCATCTGGGAACACTTCCGAAAACTCATTAACAACGGGGACCGACTCAAGAGTAGGGGTTTCAGAATCTACATCCCTCACCCTAACTAGATGGTATATGCAACCCTTAGCAATCATCATCCTAGCTTTAAGACAAGAGACAAACTAACCCTTAGGCATAGAGTTTCTCCCTTTCCATTCTAGAACAGGCTCATTAGGGAACTAAAACTTGACTACACGAGTTTTATAATCAATAGAAGTATAATATAAGTGCAGTCAATCCATACTAAGGATAACATCAAAATCTAGCATATCAAGCTTTACCAAATCAACAATAGTAACTCTATGGGACAAGGAGATAGGACACTTTCTATAACTCTTCTTAGCTACAATAGAATTACCAACGGGAGTAGAGACAGAAAAAGGATCTAACAACACATTCGGAAGAATATCAAACCTTATCGCCACATATGGCGTCATAAAATACAAGGTAGCACCGGGATCAAGTAAAGCATAAACATCAAGTTGGAAGACTTTTAACATACCGATAACCACATCGGGAGAACCCTATTGCTCATGAAGAGTCTGAAGTGCATAAAATCTATTTTGCTTGGGAGCATTTGCACCCGAACCACTTGGACCGGATGAAGGATTAGGTTGAGCCCTTCGACGATTATCTCCTTCATTCTTAGAAATTGAAGGGCAATCTCTTATCTTGTGGTCCATCTTACCGCAACCAAAACAAGCATTGAAACCCACTAGAAACTTGCCCTCGTGCTTCCTTCCACACTTAGCACAAGTAGGCAATAAAGACCCACTACCATTTCCTCCTTGAGGTTTAGGGTTAGACACCCTCTCTTTGTTGAACCTAGAAGGAGCATTGGAGGAACCTTGACCGGAAAACCTTTGTCAAAACTTAGAACGACCATGCCCATCAGACCTTGAATGTGAGAAATTACCATTACCGGTCCTTGCTTTCTTCACCTCCCTAGACTTTTCCTTAAGTTTCTTCTCTTCTATTTGTTGAGCATAAACCATGAGACGAGAAATATCCATATAATTGACAAGCATAGTGGTACGACATTCCTTAACCACCATTTTGGACACACCCGAAACAAACTTACTCATCATTGCCCTAGGATCGACAATCATAGTAGGAGCATATTTAGACTATTGTGTGAAATTGAAAGCATATTCTTTCACACTCATGCTCCCTTGACGAAGATTAATGAATTCAAGCACATTTGCCTCCCTCATCTCAAGGGGAAAGAACCTATCAAGGAAAGAAACCTTAAACTTTTCTCAATCGAGAGGACCCGTATCTTCCGGTCTCCCTTATTTCCATTGGTTGAACCAAATTTGAGTAGCACCCTTAAGTTGATAAGAAGCCAACTCTGCCTTTTCCACCGGCGTTACTCCCATAATCATCAACACCTTGTAAACTTCATCAATGAACTCTTGAGAATCTTCCTCAACCTTTGAGCCATGAAACTCCGGGGCATTCAATCTAGTGAAGTCCCTTACTCTAAATGCTGTCATACCCACATTTGGGTTCATGGGAACCACAACCTCCCTATTGGCTTGAGCCGTCACGGCTTGAGCCAACACTTGAAAAGTAGCCCTAAACTCCGCATTAGTCACTTGCTCGGCCAAAGGGTCAACCGGAACTTGAGGAGCTTGAGGAGGAGCTTATTGTTCCATATTCTCCATCACATTCCTTTTAGCATAAGCTCTTTGAGTAGCAATATCCCTTAGAGCATCGGATAAGAATTAGGAGAGAGAGACCTTATAGAGTTAAACTCTATCGCACGACTTTAGAGTAATGAAAGAAGTGGAGTTTCCTATAATCTTGTCGCCTCTCATTCATAAGTGTGGCGCGCTTCACACTCATGGACAAGACTCTACTCGACGTGGCTTATGAGACTTCCTAGGACCTTTCTAAACCTTCTGCTCTGATTACCAAGTTTTTCACGACCCAAGGTAGCCGCTAGGCGTAACATGGCGTATAGGACCCCAAGAGGCCTCATACAAGCCACTTAGTATTCATAACATAAGATGTAGACAAAGAGATTTAAAAGACAGTTTCAATGTATCAAAGTTATATAAAGCAAAGCAGAAAATCTAACATAATCTCAATAGCAATCTAGTACATAAGAATGAATTAAGGCCTAGCCCATACATCATGTCCAAAACTAAAAATAAGGAAAAACTGAAAATAAAGAAAGTCCGGGCCTCGAAGCATGAGGACTCACCAAAGCTTGAAATCTCTCAACTCAACCTCTAACCACGAAACTGGGAACACTAACTGTCGGACCCTACATTCGGGGGAAATGTAGGCAAGAGTATGCGTTAGTACAAACATATACCAAGTATGATAGCCATTCATAAAGCACTTAAATCATGCTTAAAAGGGGACATTTTCATGAGCATGCAATGATCAAGCTAAAATATAAATCTTGTGAGTTAGAAAACACAAGTGAACATCATATTAAACATATGTAAGATACTTCTCGAAGAAACCTTAGTTCATCATAACTTGCTTGTAGGAAGTAGCCTTAAACGACATGTAAGACCATGTGAGCAATCAACATGGAAACCGGTGTCTCCCACACCGAAAAGGTTGTCCTACTTGCCAAGGTAAGGACCATGAACTTCTAGCTATTGTGGATCCACTAGCTAATGTCTATCTAAAAAATCCTATGTTGGCACATAGTTTATAGGACATGGGTAATCGTCACTTGTCCACTCGGTACTAAGATTTAACTTCCATGGAATAGTCATTATTCCTATTCATTTTAGCTCATAAAGGAACATGGATAATCGCCTCTTATCCTTGCATCATGTGACATGGGTAATCACCTCTTGTCTTTCAATTAGAGAGCATAGGTAATCACCTCTTGCCTTAACATTTACATAGCTTCTTACTTATCGGTTCATTTTTTGTGAGAAGACCTTTCAACCCTAAGAACCCTTATTATGTAAGAAATCCTTTCACAATCATGCTTCCAAGTATATATGAGAAATCCTTTCAACAACACAACAACAACAACATTATTGATACTTCAATTTCAAAGCATCCTTAAAACATTTACATAAATTTCATAAGAACATGCATAATTCCATAATTCACCTTTCATAGCTCAAAACCCACTTTAATTCATCAATATCTAGAAAACATGGGTTAGACACAGGTTCATGGAAATTCATCATAAGATCATGTAATTCTATCAATTCATGCTTGATTTCATAAACTCTTCTTTCATAATCCAACACCCACGTTATATGCTCATAACTTGAAAAACATGAGAACTACATGGGGTCATGGGGGATCATCATAAAAATATGAGATTAACTCAATTCATGCATAAGAGATCATAAATCCATCAATTATATCAATAATCAAGAGAATCCACAACATAGAAGAAAAACCCTAACTCAATTAGGGATTTCTATCTTTGAAAATATGAGAATTTGGGAACTCCATGAATGGAAGGAATCCATAGATGAAAACTATCATACCTCAATGCCAAATGTGTATCTTCAATGGAGGAATTGAAGACTTGACTTGAAACCTTAGGTTGAATCCTTCTTCTTCAAACATTCTAAAGAGAAATATTTTGGAGAAGAAGACTTGTTCTTCTTTTGTAAATTTAAGAGAATGTCTTGAATGGGTTGATTTTGGGTTAAAATAGCTTATATAGGGGTTCTAGGTAAGGGAAAACTGACATAGTATAAAGATAAAATAATTAAGAAAAGACCCAACTGCCCCTGACTTACAACTACCGCGAGCCCCCAGATGGAGGGTTTCATGAGCCGTCTAGGGTTCCATGATCCATCTGGGCAGTCGTGGTCCCTAGACTAGTGGCTAGGGAAGTCCTGACCCTCCACACGCCCACCTTCACGGGTCGTCTCCCTCCTCACGACCCATCTAGGGGCTCGTGGGAGGAGGCTGGCCTAGGGGTGAATATTGCCTCCCCTTCACGGCCACCACAACGAGGCGTGAGGCTCACCACGAGCCATCTAAGAATTCATGGGAGGGCAGCCCCTATTGCCCAAGAACTGGAAGGTAGCCACAAGCATTACCACGAGTCGTGGTGCCCTTCCCGGCCCGTGAAGGGCTTCATGAAGGGTGTCATGGCTCAGTTATGGGCTGGTGACCTCCCACTTGACTCCTTTTCTAGACTTCTAAATGACGAGGTGTTACATTTACCTTAGGGAACCCATCACATGTTTAGTCAATAACTCCATTTGCATCATTAACTATGAAATCCTTCCTCTTTAGCTTCTTCTTTGACTCTTTCTTCAAATGAAAACTTTCAGGTTGATGCACTGCTAATTATCACATCAACTTCTCTAGTATTCTAAGACATATTTGTGTTAGTCACTCGATCAAGGAAAGCGCTAGCCTCCTTATAAGTATGGCATGTCCATCAGTGAACCATCTACAACATTGTTGGTCACAAACTTATTAACTACATCTAGCGATCTACATAAGCTTTCTCGTAACATCTCAACTGGTAGCTTGTGATTCAGATACTGAACTACCTTCTTTTTCAACTTGAGCCAAGCTTCATATAGAACTTCACCGAGCACCTATTTGAAGTTGAAAATATCATCCCTATGCTAGATACGTCTACTTGGAGGAAATAACCTCTCCAATAATGCACTTGTAAGTTTGGTATATGTAGTGATGGATGTTTTTGGTAACTCTCCAAGCCATTTAGTTGCTTCACCAGTCAAGGAGAATGGGAACAACCTCAGTCTAATTCCTTCTTGAGAGATACATGCTAGGTTGTAAGCTAGACATATCTCTGTGAAGTCTTTAAGATGTTTATTTGGGTATTCAAGAGGTAGACTTAATACTTAGTAGATGCAATATTGTGCTGGTGATTTTGAAAGTATCAATCTATGATCGTGTTTGTCACTCATTACAAAATTTAGCCTTCATCGCTTAAATTTTCTTTGTATTAGTGGGTCAATTGAAATCAAGGGAGATATTTGGCTCCTATTATGGTGCATAAACTATGGAAAATCCTGCAATGAAAAAAATTAACAACTAATGTCTTTGTTGTGGCTTTTTCACATATTATTCTATGTTGATTTCTATGTAGGGTTTAATTTACCTACCAGCTAGATTATGATAGGTGCTATCATGATTCTCATTTTCGGATCGTGTCACTACCTTTAGCACAAAAACAAGATATACATGGATAGAGATACTTACAAATAAATCAAATAAAAGTTACAACAAAAAAAATTATTAACAAAAATATAGAAAAATCAAAAATGATATTGTAATAACTCGGAATAGTAGAAAAATTATTGGTGTCAGCTTGAACGAGACCACCTATGGTCCGTAGATGGTGGTCGTAGAAGTTGAGTTTGAGGACTTCAGTGTCAACTCCCAGATGTGTTCATACGGACATATGGGATGGTCTGTAGGAAATTGTATGGGCCATAGCCCAGGCTCGTAGAAAGAAGAATGGGCTTAGAGGAATTTTGACCATGGGTTGCACGGAAGGGACATATGGGTCCTCGGTCGGTCTACGGGCAGTATACCTTAGCTCGTGGAAATTAACCTGAAAGTTGGTCTCCAGTACTCGACCTACGGTTGACCAGTACGGTCCGTGGAAGCCTGTACAGACCGTACATGGTGCCCATAGAGTCAATCCAACAGTTTTTAAATGGGGTTAGTTCAGTCTTTTCTCACCCTTTCTAAGTCTAAAACTCGACATTTACACCTAATTAAGGTTCTTATTAATTTAGTATGACCCTAACACTCTCATAAAACACTTTTAATACAGTGGCAAGGATCCAAAAAGAGAAAGCTAGGGTTTTCAAGCATCTCCTTCAAAGTTCTTCAAGTTTCCTCAAGAACTTTGTTCTTCCAGGTATATAGGACTATTCATAGTGTTTAACTAAGTTCGTCTTCATGCCCTACATCTAAATTCTGTCAGTTAGAGATAAATCCAGTGTTCGACCCAAAGTTCCATGAAATTCTGAATTTGAGATCCTTAAGTTGTTGCCGATGCTTATATTTTCACATGAACCCTAGTTGATGAGATTTTGTTAGAAGCCTTTGTGCAATTATTTTCTTTGCATTGATTTTGGAATTTTAAGAGAGTCCAAGAGTAATTTTAGCGCATTATTGAGACGAGTTTTTAAGGGAACTTTAATGATCCCAAATGTATTATTTTTCACATTTAGAAAGAAGTATTATTTCAAGAAAAACATAAAGATTTTTCAGAAGCATTCCAGACAAATAAAGTAAAGTTCAATTATGTCTTAAAGAGGGTCTTTTGAGTATAAACTCAACCTAGTGAGTATTTTATATGAGCATACATATATATATATATATATATATTTGGGAGTACTACTGAGAACCAATTTGAGTAAGAGTTAAGATAACTCACACTCCATAACCTATGATGCCAACGTAGATAGGATCGTACCGCAAGATGGACGACTCCTCACCTACCTCAAGAAGGTTTTTAGTGGACCCATAACTTAAATTTGCGTTCTATACTTTGTTAAGTTATAGGGCGGCTCTGGCAATGTGGGTAAGATGTTGTATTATCACGAGGCTCATAATGATGTTTGTCGGTTAGAGAAAATCTCCAATAGAGTAAAGTGTGTGTATATTTCAGTATTTGCTATTATCGCATCTTATATTGTAAAGATTAAATGATTTTACTATATGTTCATGCTTTATTTAAGTTGAGTTACTTCGGTCCTTCAGTTTAGTTATTTGTTTCATTCAGCTTTATTACATATCGTACATTCCATGTACTGACGTCATTCAAGTTGCATCGTCTCATGATATAGATACAGGTATTCACGATCATTAACATGTGCTTCGGTGTGATCACATTACTCACTCGTCAGCTTTTGGTGAGGCCTCTTTAATTTTTGAAGGACTCCAAATTGTTACTTCTTTAGTAGTTTTTATTAAAGGTTATTATGTGTCTTGTCTCGACACCTATCTTTAGGCAATAGATGCCTTATAGATAGGAAAATTTAGAGAGTCTTTCAATATTCATTCTCATATGTTTTGCTAAACTTTTATCATTTATATTTAGTATTTTTAAAAAACTTTAAGATTCAGTTAATTGTTTTAAATGTTCTTCAGTTTTAAGCTCATGTATGTTTTAGTTAGTCTTCCGCTAAGTAGTCAGTCAGGCCAAGTATTCGCTTGGGGACCAATAATGGTTTCTGAGTACCATTCACGTCCACGGTATAGAATCGAGGTGTGACAAACTTGGTATCAAAGCATAGAATTCAAGTGTCTTAGGATGTCTATGAACTCGTGTCTAGTAGAGTCCTTTTTATTGGTGGGAAGAGCGCCACGTCAATAATAAGGAGGCTCAGGACATTAGTAAATACTACCTCTTTTTCATATTCTAATTCGTGTTATGGAGTTTTAACTCTATAAAAAAAATTCTCTTCTAATTCGTGTGTTCACGTATCTAGGATCATGCCTCCAAAGCATACCGCCAGTCAGCATAATGCCGTAAGTACCAAGGTTCTTCTTGGACCACTACTTTTAATTTGCCTCCACCAACTAGGATGCAGACCAAAAATAGAGCTTGCCCAACTGATCAGGGTATAGGTGCTGGGATGCAAATTGTGCGTGCTAGTCTATAAGGGTTCCTCTAGAACCTACTCCACCGCCTTCTCCTACTTCAAAGGTCGAGTTCAAGGGAGCTATTCGGATGCTCACTTAGTTGGTGGCTCCTCTTTCAGGCCATCAGGGCACCACAATCACTAACTCCAGTCCCCAAGAGTCGTCTGCTGCGAGAAGGATCAGAGATTTCTTGAGGATGAATCCTCTAATATTCACAAGGTCCAAGGTAGAAGAGGATCCTCAAAATTTCATTGATGAGATGTGTAAAATTCTAAAGGTTTTCCATGCTACCCTGACTGAAGGAGTTGAACTTACTGCTTATCAACTCAAAGATTTAGCAAATATTTGGTATGAACAATGGGAAGAGTGACGTGATGATGACGTGGGTTCAATCGATTTGGATGAGTTCGAGGAGGACTTCCTAGATCAATTCTTTCCACAAGAGTTGAGAGAGTTTAAGGCAGAAAAGTTTGTGAATCTTAAGCAAGGGGAGATGAAGGTGAAGGAATATGGTCTCAAGTTTATGCAATTATCTCGCTATGCTCCAGAGATGATCCCATACATGAGGTACAAAATGAGGAAGTTAGTCTCTGGGTTGAGAAAGTATGTAAAGAAGGAATTGAAAATTGAAATTTTAATCAACGACGTGGATATCTTTAGGTTCATGGTGTATGCCCAACCGTTTGAGGAAGACAAGTTGAGCGATAGAGAGGAGTACCAGAATAAGAGGGAAAAAACAGTAGGTTATGGGTCCAATCAATAGAAGGGCGGGAATGGCAATAGATCCTTCTTTCAAAAAAAAAGTCATCTGGACCTACTCCATCATCAGCTAGTGCGCCTGCGCAAAGGAACAAAAATGATCAAAGGTTCAAAAATTCTCAGAATTTTAGGGCTCAGATTCTATTCACAGTGTAGTGTGGCATAAGGGTCTACTCGAAGCCCACCTTGTGCTAAGTATGGTGGGACCCATCTAGGAGATTGTCGTGATGGCACAAATGGGTTCTTTAGAGTTGGTCATATGGGTCATATTTTGAGAGACAGCCCCATGGGAAGGCAAGGTAATGGGGCAATAGGGCCTAATCTTCTTCCACATCTCCACCAAGTAGAGTTTCCCAAAGGGGTGCTACTTCAAGAACAAGTGGGGGTATAAACCATTTGTATTCTATGTCTAGTCGCCAGGATCAGAAACTATTCAGTCGTTGTCAGTGATATGCTTAAAGTCCTTTCTCTTGATGTTTATGCATTACTTAATACCGGTGTTAGTTTGTCTTTTGTGACTCCTTATGTATCCATGAGGTTTTAGACTTATCCCAAATTAATTATTGAGCCTTTTAGTGTCTCTACACCTATTGGTGAGTCTATCCTAGCAGAAAAAGTCTATCGAAATTGTACCATCTCCATCTACCATAAAGACACCATGGCTGATTTAGTTGAATTAGACATGGTGGATTTTGATGTCATTCTAGGCATGGATTGACTTTATGCTTGTTATGCCTCAGTAGATTGTAGAACTCGAGTAGTCAAGTTTGAGTTTCCTAATGAGCTAGTCTTAGAGTGGAAAGGTAACCCAACAGTACCGAAGGGTCATTTCATCTCATACCTTAAGGACAGAAAGTTAGCCTCCAAAGGATGCATCTATCACTTATTTAAAGTTTATGACTCTAGTGTAGAGGCACCACCTCTTTAGGCAGTTCCCGTTGTAAGCGAGTTCCAAGAAGTATTTCCTGATGATCTTCCCGGAGTCCCTCCCGAAAGGGAGATAGACTTTGGGATTGACGTCTTTCTAGTTACCCAACCCATCTCTATTCTACCATATAAAATGGCTCCAGCTAAGTTAAAAGAGTAGTTCAAGGATCTCCTTAATAAGGGTTTCATCCGATCGAGTGTCTCACCTTTGGGCGCTCCGGTCTTATTCGTGCGAAAGAAAGATGGTTCCCTTAGGATGTGTATTGATTACTGTCAGTTGAACAATGTCACCATAAAATAAGAAGTACTCTCTCCCTATAATTGATGACCTATTTGACCAACTTCAGATTGCCTTTTGTTTGTCTAAGATAGACCTCGGATTTGGCTATCATCAGTTGAAAGTGAGAGAAAGTAACATCCCAAAAATATCTTTGAGAACTCGTTATGGTCATTATGAGTTCCTTGTCATGTCCTTTGGTTTGTCTAATATTCCTGCATCATTCATAGATCTCCTGAACAGAGTATTTAAGCAGTACCTAGATATTTTTGTTATATCGTATTCATCACCCAACATCCTAATCTACTCAAGGAATGAGGAGGATCATGTCGGTCATCTCCGAATAGTCCTCTAAACTCTCAAGGATCAGGATTAATTGCAAAAAATTTGAAGTATGAATTTTGGCTTAAATTTATGGCATTCTTAGGCCATATCGTGTATGGTGAAAGCCTTTGAGTCGACACTCAGAAAATTGAGGCAGTGCAGAATTGGCCCAAACTCACATCCCCAACTGACATAAAAAGTTTCTTGGGTTTGCCAGGTTACTACAAAATGTTTGTCAAAGAGTTCTCATATATTCATCTGCGTTGACTAAGTTGATTCAAAAGAAGGTTAAGTTTCAATGGTCTGAGGCTTGTGAAAAAAGCTTTCGAGAATTGAAAAGTTGATTGACTATTGCTCCAATATTGACCCTACTAGAGGGTAAGAAGGTTTTATTGTCTATTGCAATTCATCTAGTATTGGGCTTGGTTGTGTATTGATGCAGAGTGGTAAATTTATAGCTTATCCCTCCTTACAACTTAAAATCCATGAGAGAAATTATCCGACTCACAATATCGAGTTGGCAGAAATGGTGGTTGTTATTAAGATATGACGTCACTATCTATATAGCGTGCATGTGGATGTGTTTACTAACCAAAAGAGCCTTCATTATGTTTTTAGTCAAAAGGATCTCAATTTTAGGCAGAGCAGGTGGCTAAAGTTACTTAAAGATTATGATATGAGTGCCCAAGTTTACTTCTGACCCAAGTAATACCATAAATAATATTTAATGAAGAATAGATCTCATTCGTACATCGATTACTTGATGGACGTACCAGATTAAGTCATAACCTCTATAAATTGTTCCTCCCTCTACCCATTAGGGTTACCACATATTCTCTACATTAATTTCATCGTTGACGGCTATGGTAACGTAAGGCTAAGGCAAGGAGGTTGAAACTAATTTACGACTAACGCTTCCGCTTCTCTCTGTGATGATGTCTTCCGCATCAGGTATGTGCCCTTAACGATCTCTATGTAAGATTATCGTGTTCAAGATCCTGATGTGTATTAAAGTATTTAATCTTACATGGGGAATCCGAGCCTAGATTTTTTGAACGGATAAATTTCAAAAATTATATAACCGCATCAGCCTTGGTAAAGTAATAAAGAGTAGCCACTGCCCATCACCCCTAAATAAATAAATAATTATGTTTTGTTTTAGATTGCGCAAATTCTGAAAATATTAATCTTTCCATACTGTAATAATTATATTTTGTTTTAGATTGTGAAATAAATTAAAGTGGTCGTTATACTAAGCAATAAATAATATGTGTGTACTTAGTGCAATATAGTTTGTTAGTCACTAAAGTGGCCAAACTAGAGAAATTAACGTCTACACATATAATATTTATGATTACTTGATGCATGTATTATGTTACTATAGTTTGTTAGTTTCCAAAGTGGCCAAACTAAAATGTATAAAATTATTCACATGCACAAAAAATTTATGATATTATGTGTGCATTTGTATTTATATAATTTGTTAGTCACCAAAGTGGTAAAACTAGTATGGTTAAGAAAAATATGCATTCATAAAATTATCATTTATCTATGAAAGTTAACAAAATGCCTATATTGAAAATAAATAGATAAATTGACTTTCACTATTACTAGAGCTTAAGAATTTACCCAAAGATAAATCAATCATTATACAAATAGTGAACATTATGAGGTAAATTAATATTTTCAATCAAACATATATTGTATATCCAAAGATGGCGTATATGTTTAGTTAAAAATATTTAATTTCCTATTAAAGATGAATAAAAAAGGCATTTAAATTATGATAGTGTGTCGTAGTATCTATCCAAAGGAGAATTACGATGTACTTTTATCGTTTTACTGAATTCACATTATTTTCTGATTTATGAGCATGTATATCTATTTTGCAGTTATTCCTCTTCATTCGCATGCTTCATCTGTAACTGTGTTCAATGGATTGAACTTATCTGAATGACATGAACAAGTCTAGTTCCACTTAGGTGTGATGGATCTTGACTTGGCTCTACTGAATGACAAACTTGTTTCCATTACTGATAAGAGCAATGAGGATAAGAAGTCTTTTCATAAATCATGGGAGTGCTCTAACAGATTAAGCCTTATGTTCATGTGTATGACTATTGCTAACAATATTAAGAGTACTATTCCACAAACAGAAACTGCCAGGGAATACCTGAAGTTTGTGGAAGAATGTTTTTGTTCTGCTGATAAGTCTCTCGTTGGTACACTAATGGCTGAACTCGTGACCATGAAGTTTGATGGGTCGCTTAGTATGCAAAATCATATCATCGAGATGACTAACATTGCAGCAAGACTTCGGACCTTGGGGATGAAAGTGGATGACACCTTCTTGGTTCAGTTTATTCTGAACTCATTGCCTCTTGAGTATGGACCATTCCAAATTAACTATAACACTATTAAGGATAAGTGGGATATTAGTGAATTGTCCAGTATGCTTACTCAAGAAGAGTCAAGACTTAAGAAACAAGGAGGTCATTCCATTAACCTCATGGGTCAAGGAGCTGGTAAAGGACTTAAAGTGAAGGCCAACAAGTTTAAGAAGAATAAAACACCTGCTAAAGTTCCACGGGATGCTCATAAGGAAATCAAGGATGATGTGTGTTGTTTTTGTAGAAAGGAAGGACACTATCAAAAAGATTGCCAGAAACGTAAAGCTTGATTTGAAAAGAAAGGTACATTTAGTGCTTTTGTATGTTTCGAATCAAATTTAGTAGAAGTTCCTAATAATACTTGGTGGCTTGATTATGGTGCAACTACTCATATATCTACTATGTTGCAGGGATTCACTACAATACAAACTACAAATCCAAATAAGGATTGCTTGTCCATGGGAAATCACATGGAGGCTCAAATTGAAGGCATAGGGACTTATCGGCTGATCTTGGAGACTGGACATCACCTTGATCTATTACAGACTCTTTATGTTCCTTCAGTTTCTAGGAATTTGATTTCTCTTTCAAGACTTGATGTTTCTGGATTTGATTTTAAGTTTGGACATGGATGTTTCAATTTATATAGGAATACTGTTTTTTATGGTTCTGGAGTTCTTATTGATGGTTTATATAGATTGAAACTCGATAATAATTTTTCTGAATCCCTTCTTACTATTCATCAAAATATTGATATTAAATGTAGTTCACTAAATAAAAGTTCTATTTATTTGTGGCATAGATGTTTGGGTCATGTATGCAAAGAACAATTAAAAAGATTAGTAAAGAATGAGATTCTTCCAAATTTGAATTTTGTTGATTGGAAAATTCCATTCATTTCTTGAAAATATTTCCTACTCATATTAGCTATCTACGATAAAAGTAGAAGAAAGGTCTCCACTTATTTAGAATTAGGGAAAGTAAGAGAAGAGTGAATGAAGACCCCCACGGAGCGGTAAGGAGATCGATGAGTTTTTAATCTTCCTCTTTATGTATGTTTTTCAGCGGGAGTCTCATCTGGGTGGCTGGTTCAGTCACTTTCGAGAACTCAGATTGACGGGTAGTGAGATAACATAGACAATTCGGATGGACGATATGGATTTTTTTGAGATAGTTAACCACTTTTTTTCACCGTGAAAAGGTGGATGTAATTCAGCTCGAACGAAGTGAGAGGGCTGAAAAGGAAGCTCGACCTACAGGGAGTTTGGATTTCTTCTTTCATTTTCCTTTCCTGCATATTTCTTTCTTCTTAGCAGCTTTTTCAACCTACCCGAGGTAAGGAAGTAAAGCAACCAATAGCCTCCAAGCTGGGATTGGGGAATCAGAAAGAAGTCACAGTCCGGGTGGGAAACTCTTCGAGCAGATCAAGCTCTTCTTTTCTTACTTTTTTTTATGGTATGCCGCTCTGTCATTGTCTGATTTTTGATTGTCTGATCACACTCGAAATTATGTATCTACTTATCGTATTTTTACCTTTCTAAAAAAAAAACTTTTACCTCGAGCACACGCAATGGAGCCCTGTTTGGATTGAAATAAAGGAAACCAAACCAAACATACCTCGAAAGGTGCCACAAGGAGCACTCAGCTTCTTGAAATTATACTCACTAATTTTTGCGGACCCTTTGATGTTTCATATTTTGGTGGAGAAAAATATTTTATCACCTTTATCGATCATTTTTCACATTATTGATTTATCTATTTGTTGAAAGAAAAATCTCAAGCAGTGGACGCTCTCAAAGTGTACGTTAATGAGGTTGAAAGGCAATTAGATAGGAAAGTGAAAACCATTAGGTCAGATAGAGGTGGTGAATATTATGGAAAGTATAACGAATCGGGACAATGTCCAGGTCCATTTGCAAAATTCCTTGAAGAACATGGCATATGTGCACAATATACTACGCTAGGAACACCTCAACAAAATGGTGTTGCAGAAAGGCGTAATCAAACACTTTTGGATATGGTTAGGAGTATGATGATTAATTTCTCATTACCCAAATCATTGTGGATGTATGCTCTTAAAACCGTTTTATATTTATTGAACAGAATTCCTAGTAAGGTAGTTCCAAAGACCCCTTTTGAATTGTGGACTAGAAGGAAGCCTAGTTTAAGACACCTGCATGTTTGGGACTGTCAAGCAGAATCTAGAGTTTATAATCCACATGAAAAGAAATTAGATTCTCGAACGGTAATTGGTTACTTTATTGGTTATCCAGAGAAATCTAAAGGGTATAGGTTTTACTGTCCAAATCAAAGTTCGAGAATTGTTGAAACCAGTAATGCAAAATTCATTGAGAATGGTGAAGTTAGTGGGAGTGTTGAACTACAAAGTGTTGAAATTAATGAGGTAAGGGTAAATATTTCATTGCCCGTGAATGTACCTACTTCTACATCAATAAAAAATGTTGTTCCTCTTGTTGAAGAACACTTTAATAATGTTGAACAACATTTGGGTGAAACACTTCGAGAAGGAACTAACTCACAAGTATCTGACGCAAATGAACCACAAACAGTGTCATAAAGAAAATTTCAAAGAGAAAGAAAATTGGTCATTTCAGATGATTATGTGATTTATTTGCAAGAGTCAGATTTTGACATTGGAATTAATAAAGATCTGGTTTCATTTTCACAGGCCATAGAAAGCACTGAGTCTGATAAATGGATTGATTCCATGAATGAAGAGTTAAAATCCATGGAATACAACAAAGTTTGGGATCTCGTTCAATTACTAGAAAGTTCTAAAAGAATCGGGTGTAGATAGGTCTTCAAGACCAAACACGATTCAAATGGTAATATTGAACGATATAAAGCCAGACTTTATGTTAAGGGATACACTAAAAAAGGAGGCATTGATTATAAAGAGACCTTTTCACCAGTCTCAAAGAAAGACTCATTAAGAATTGTTTTGGCTTTGGTAGCTCATTATGATTTAGAGTTACATCAAATGGATATGAAAACTGTCTTTCTTAATGGAGACCTCGAGGAGGATATTTATATGGACCAACCAGAGGGTTTCAAAATTAAAGGAAAAGATCAAATGGTATGTAAGCTAAGAAAGTTAATATATGGACTAAAACAAGCCTCACGACAATGGTATATAAAGTTTAATGATACCATAACATCTTTTGGATTTTAGGAGATTACCGTTGATCGGTGTATATACCAAAAGATCATCGTGAGTAGGTTTATATTTTTAGTCTTGTATGTTGATGACATTTTACTTGCTGCTAATGATTTAGGCATATTGCGTGAGACGAAAGACTTTCTCTCTATGAACTTTGAAATGAAAGATATGGGTGAGGCATCCTATGTGATAGGGATAGACGTATTCCGTGATATATCACAAAGATTATTAGGATTGTCTCAAAAAGTCTATATCGAAAGAGTTCTAGAGAGATTTAACATGAACAATTGTTCAGCAGGAATAGTTCCTATTAAAAAAAGGGACAAATTTAATCTCATGCAATTCCCAAAGAATGATGTAGAACGAAAGTAAATGGAATCAATTCCATACTCTTCTATTGTTGGAAGTTCGATGTATGTTCAAACTTTCTCAAGATCGGATCTTAGTTTTGCGATCGGAATGCTACGAAGATATCAAAGTAACCCTGTAATTGATCACCGGAAAACTACAAAGAAAGTCTTGAGGTACCTGAAAGGAATGAAGGATAACATTCTCATGTATAGGAGATTCAATCACTTAGAAGTTACTGGATACTCAGATTCAGATTTTGCTGGATGTGTTGACACTAGAAAGTCCAACTTTGGTTACTTGTTCCTATTAGCTGGAGGAGCAATATCATGGAAGAGTGTTAAATAATCTGTCATTGCTACATCCACAACAGAAGCTGAATTTGTGGCATGTTATGAAGCCACAATTCATGCATTATGGTTGTGGAACTTCATTTCAGGACATGGGATTGTCGACACCATTACCAAGCCCCTGAAAATTTATTGTGATAATACTACAGTAGTATTTTTCTCCAAGAACGATAAGTACTCCAAAGGTGCCAAACATATGGAATTAAAGTATTTTAGTGTCAAGGAAGGAGTTCAAAAACAAAGAGTGTTACTAGAGAATATTAGAACTGATCTTATGATTGCATATCTGTTAACAAAGGTCTGACAACCAAAGACATTTAAAGAACATGTTCAAAGAATAGGTCTTGGTTGTACTTATGATTTATATATTTATGATATTTTTGAACTCTGAGCTCAATTATGTATTTCTGATATACATTAATGAATCTCTTGTTTCTCATAATGGTGTATACATTATTGTTTTGAGATACTACAAGATAAGTCTCTATGAGATATTATTGTGGACCGTAATGTTATATGTTTTATAGCTTATGAACCTAGTATAATAAGTTGCTAATGTAGTAGTATATGGAAGAAAGTATGTAGCTTAAAATTTATGTACAGCCGCCATAACTCGCATTAGTAGTTTGTTATATTGTGGTATGTATGATGGACATTATAGAAGAGATTAATTGTATGCACAACTAATGTTTATGAAATATTAATGCTATATGGTCATTGGACCAAGTGGAAGAATGTAAGAATAATTTCTTACTTATGGCCCAAGTTTACTTGTGACCTAAGTAATACTATAAATAATATTTAATGAAGAATAGATCTCATCCGTACATCGATTACTTGATGGACATACTGGATTAAGTCATAACTTCTATAAATTGGTCCTCCCTCCACCCATTAGTGTTACCACATATTCTCTACATTAATTCCATCGCTGGCGGTTGTGGTAACGTAAGACTAGGGCAAGGAGGTAAAAACCAATTTACGACTAATGCTTCCGCTTCTCTCTGTGATGATGTCTTCCGGATCAGGTATGTGCTCCTAACGATCTCTATGTAAGATTATCGTGTTCAAGATCCTGATGTGTATTAAAGTATTTGATCTTACATTTTGTACCACCCAAGTAAGGATAATGTTGTTGTTGATGCCCTTAGCAGGTTATCCATGGGGAGTACTTCTCATGTTGAGGAAGGAAAGAAAGAGCTGGCAAAGGAAGTGGATAGACTTGCATGTTTGGGAGTCTGTTTGGTAGACTCTAGTGAAGGGAGAGTTGTTGTAATGAATAAGGCTGAATCATCCTTGGTGGTGGAAGTGAAGGAGAAGCAAGACAGAGACCCCATTCTACTTGAGTCAAAGGAAAACGTTCATAAGCAGAAGCTGATGACTTTTGAACAAGGAGGAGATGGTGTATTGAGGTATCAAGGTAGGTTGTGTGTTCCAAAGGTGGATGATATCAAAGGTATGATCACGGAAGAAGCCCACAGTTCCAAATATTCGATTAATCCAGTTTCTACAAAGATGTACCACAACTTGAAAGAAGTCTATTGGTGGAGTAGTATGAAGGGGTGTATTGTAGATTTTGTTGCTAAATGTTTGAATTCCCAACAAGCCAAGGTTGAACACCACAGACCATGTGGTGTGGCTCAGAATATAGCTCTTTCAGAATAAAAGTGGGAGATTATAAATATGGATTTTATTACTGGCTTACTGCGATCTCGCAGACAAAATGACTTGATTTGGGTGATTGTAGATCGGATGACTAAATCAGCCCATTTCTTTCTAGTAAAGACTACAGATTCAGCAGAGGACTATGTCAGACTGTACATCCGTGAGGTAGTTTGACTTCATAGAGTCCCCTTGTCCATTATTTCAGATAGGGGTGCTCAATTCACCACTCAATTTTGGAAGACATTTCAGAAAGGTTTGGGTTCGAAGGTAAATCTTAGTACCGCCTTTCATCCTCAGATGGATGGTCAAGCAGAGCACAAAATTTAGACCATAGAGGATATGTTGAGAGCATGTGTCATTGATTTCAAGGGTAATTGGTATGACAACTTACCTCTCATAGAGTTTGCTTACAATAGCTCTAGTATCTAGATTGACCCTTATGAGGCTCTTTACGGGCGAAGATGCAGATCTCCTATTGGTTAGTTTGAAGTTAGTAAAGCTTAGTTGATAGGGCCATACTTGGTTCATCAAGCCATGAAGAAGGTGAAAATCATCCAAGAGAGGTTGAAAACAGTGCAGAGTCGCCAGAAGTCCTATACCGATTTTAGAAGAAGAGATTTGGAGTTTGATGTAGATGATTGGGTCTATTTGAAGGTTTCACCCATGAAGGATGTCATGAGGTTTGGAAAGAAAAGAAAGCTTCGTCCCTAATATATTGGCCCCTATAGGATATAAAAGAGGATTGGTAATGTGGCTTATGAGTTGGAGCTACCATCAGAGTTAGCAATTTTCCATCGGGTATTTCATATCTCCATGCTTAAGAAGTTATTGGGTGATCCTTCACTCATTGTGCCTACATAGGGTATTGGTGTGAAAGTGTAACACCTCAGAAAGTGGAAGCTGAGTTTGAAAGGAAAAGGTGTATTTTAGCACTGATGTAGAGTCTACGGAAGCCACCTACAGACCGCAGAAAGTTCTACAGGCCATAAGAAGGCAGTCGTAGGTGTTATACCCCATTCTAACTTGTAACACCCCGGATTCGAGAAGGAACAAATAACAGATTTTCCAGATGTTGCAGGTGCCACCGACGGAGGCCACCCACGGCCCGTGGATGGGATCACGGACCGTAGGTGTGGTCCGTGGTTGGTCACCCCAACTTCACCCAGAATTTCCAGAAAATCCAGCATCCATGACGGGACCTACGAACCGTAGGTGGGACCACGATCCGTGGTCCAGGTCCGTGGTTTAGACCCCCAGTTTGCAGCTCTCAGACACCGATCGACGGACTGACAGGACGGACCGTCGGTCAGACCACGGTCCGTCGATCAGGGTCCGTAGGTCGGCAGTCAACTTTCAGCTTAGGGGTAGTTGGGTCTTTTTCTAATCATTTTATCCCTAAACTACGTCATTTTGGTCAATTTTAGCCTAATATTCTAGTCAGATATTACCCTAAACGACTATTCACCAAAATTCACCAAGCTTAGAACGAAAAAGGAGAAAAGAGGTGATAGCTTTCTCAAGAACACGCAACAAGTTTTCTTCAGTTCCAGCCCCAAAATCAAAAGATATCTCCGTGAATTTCGTCATCAGGTATGTGGGATTTCACTAGTGGATTCCTTTCTTCCATTTGGTCCCTAGAATTCAGTCAGTTTCTTGATTCTCGATATCATGTTTAGACCTAGGGTTTCTAAAACCTTGGAGAATTGTTGTGAATTAGCTGTTATAGTGTTCCTAATCAGAATATCATGTTTTCGTGAATTCGTTGCGTAGTTCCTTGCATGAAACTCAGAACCCTAGTTGTGTAGATTCTCTTAGTTCATGAATTCCACTTGCTAGGTCAGTTAAGCAAATATACATGCTCCAGTTTCGAATGTTTCATTGTCAGTATTTAAATATGGCATTCTCAGATTTGCGTGTCAGAACATTGAGCTATCCAGAATTTTAGTTATGTTGTTTATACACATTTCCAGTTGGGAGTAGGCTTATTACTGAGTTGGACCAGGGTTCATCGTACCCTTATAGTCCCAGAACTACGTGCCCCCGTAGGTTTATAAGTCCCCTTTGTGGGCATCAGATTTAGTGATCACGCCAGTCATGCCTTTATACCCCTGGCAAGGTATATTGGGTCCTCTCGATGGGACGTATACATCGGACTCCACGTTTAGCTCACGTAGTTTTATGTCGGTAAATAGTAGCTCCCACAGTCAAAATTTAGTGCATTTGACCAGGTTTTCAGTTATACCTCAGCACTCAGTCTAAGTATGTCATGATCAGGATTAGTACTTAGTCATTGCATTTAGCTCAGTCTTCAGTATATTTCAGCATTTGCATTCAGTTCAGATTATATCATTGTTCAGTATGCTTTGTTCAGTTTATGTATTTTGTTCATCTATATTCTATATCCTGCATGCTCAGTACATTCCAAGTACTAACGCATACTCTGTGCTACATCCTTTCATGATGTAGGTTCAGGTATTCAGCATCCAGATCACGCTTAGATCGATTCTCGATCCACATTCAGCAGCTTCAGTGGCGAGTCCTCATATTTCGAGGACAACAGACATGCATTTCATTTTTAGTCTTTTATTCAGTTTTCAGTCTTTCTAGAGTTAGCTGGGGGTATGTCCCAGCAATTCTAGTCAGTTAGAGGCTTTTCAGACATAGTACTAGAATCAGCTTGACTTGTTAAGTTTATCTTTCAGTATTGTTAAATTCTTAGTATGTTTTTATACGTCAGACTAGTTGGGTATTCCCCACTTTCAGTTATCAATTGATTTAGCTTCCGCATCAGTTCATGTTTATTTAGATATCTTTCAGTATGCTTATGATATGCCAACTTCAAGGTTAGCTTGGGGTCACTCGTGATCCTAGGTCTCGTGTTATGTCAAAAGGGTAGCCTCGGGGCGTGACATAACTCGAGGTCCAAACGGTGTACAACATATTGGTGATTCTTATGCTATTTTAAAGAGTCGCCACCTAATCATGTTAAAGGTGAATTAGGAAACCTTTTTTGCTAAAGTGATGCTAAGTTAACTTTATATTAAGGTTTACTTAACCTTATGCGATTATAGGTAAGTTTTCTAATTATCCTAAAGAGAAGGTATAAGGCATCCTTTAAGATATGCTAAAAATAGTTAACAGGCCAAACTTAGGTTAATTAATTAAAAAGAAAAATGAGTGCTAAAGAATTTGAAAAGTCGTAAGTTGAAAAATATTTTAACATTTAAAAACTATTTTGTATTAGGAAAGATTTGATGTGTGCCTTTTTTTTTTAAAAAGATAAAAATAAATAAGTATTAGAGATCACTTGTTTAAACACAAAATTCTTGTACAAACCGTTTTGCACAAAAATTTATTAAAATATGACCCATGTACATGAAATTAGTGCATACTTTGAATAAAACATTTTTATGAGTCGGTTGACCTTAAAATAAAATAGTAATGCCCCTTTAAAAAAAATGAAATGATACCATAACTACAATGTCAAACAAGTTAATGAAATGATACCGTAATAAACAAGTTAATGCTAAAATATAAGTGGACATAAGCAACCCCAAGTGAGTTTCACTCATTTTTCTTGCTATTTGGAATAGTTAAAGATATAGTGAAGACTTCATGTGCTGGTATAACGGTGTCGAGTCCGTGAGACTCTATTTTTGCGAGGGTCCTTAATTGAGACTCCAATTTTTGCTCTCAAATTTCATGCAAGTAAAAGAGTAAAGAGAATTAGCAAGACAATTCAACCTTACGCGATATTGAATAAACTAGATATAGAATCGAATTAAATAACATGACAAATATAATATCTAAAAGACAAGACGTGTGAATGCCGAACGAGATAATTTTTGGACAATCTCAAAATAGCTAGATCCTTAACAATTGTCTTCTAAGCACAAATTAACATATACTTTCCAAGCACAAATTAATTCTCAAGTTCATACAATGAACTTAATCTAGAAAAGAAAAAAAAAGAAATATAACCCACCAGTAAGCATTATATGACATGGTGAAAAAGTGAAAACCTATACAAAAACTTTAGCTGGAAAAAGAACAAACCCAAACCAAGGCTAAACTTGTGTATATCTAAATGGAGAGAGTTGAGCTACAAGCAGTAACATAGTAATATACTAGAACTATGATGCTACTAAACTAATAGAACAAGACACATCCTTGGAATTCTTTACAGAGATACATACACCTTAATCATCTCAAGGCATACATTGAATAAAAAATATGTTTTAACATCACTTTTATGAAGCATGAGAAATGAAATATGATGCATGGGTCATCTCGACAATATATGGCATTTTTTTTAGGGAAAAGGCATAAAATCACGCCTGAACTTGTTTCCAAAGTCAGTTACACGCTTGAATTATTATAGCGACCTATTACACACCTTTATCATTCAAAAATGAATTTTTACCCCTATAACTGACGTGGCAAAAAAAATTAAAAAAGGAAAAAATAAAAGTGCATTAAATAAAAAATAAAGTAAAAAAAATTATCAAAATCTTCTTTCTACCCACACTCCCCTACTCATCTTCTTCTTCATCACAGTATCCCCGCCTTCTTCTTCTTCTTTATTTTTTTCCATTATTTTCCATATCTGATTTCCATCCACCCCTCCCCACCTCACCCTGTCTCCACCTGAATCCTCTTTCCCCCCACCCCCATCTCCAATTATATTATATTTTAATGATTATTTGATTTTATCATTTTCATTATATCCGATTTTACTCTTCAATTTTGTTGGTGGTTGATAAAATTGATGATTGATTTTAAAAAATAAAATATAATGATGGATCTGTAGGTAAATATTAAATTTTGTGGTGGATCTTTATAATTTTGTGGGAGCGAAAATGATAGCGTGATTTTGATGGTGGGTTTATTAGTAGATTGTAAAATTTGTGGTTGGTGTGGTGGGACTGGAACTTGCAAAGCTTAAAAAGAAGGTTGCAGCTTAAGAATTTTAAAGTAGTGACAATTTTGAAAGTTGTAATTTCACCTCTGCGAATAGATCTATTTACCTGAAGAGAAAACTCTGTTTGTTTTGTTTTAATTATTTTTTTTCATTTTTGCTTTGTTTTAGATTTGCTGGGAAGTTATTTTTTTGTTCTATGATCGTGAACGTTTTGTTTCATAGAATTCTTGTTGAGTTATTTCATATTGTTTTGTTGCACTAGAAAAAAGAGAAGATTTTTATGGTGAACTATATAGATTTGGTATTAATATGATGGCAATGTTAGTGGTTTCATGGTGGTGTTCATGGAAGAAGAAACAATTAAATGACGTGAATAATTTTATTTGAAATCCGACATGGCATCTGATGTGGCATTGAGATGGCAATAATGTGGCGCAAGTGAGATACACTTTTCATTGTGAGAGTGGTACTATACATTGCAGGTAGTAAATAAATTTACTTTTTAGTAATATATGTGTAATAGGTTGTTGTAATAGTTTAAGCGTGTAACTGACTTTTCAAAAAAAGCTTAGGAGTGAATTTATGCCTTTTCCCCATTTTTTAAGATGGCAACTTGTACACATATTTCAGATAACAGAGTATGCAAAGACAAAATATTGTGCACATTACATAAGGTAAACATGCAAATGGGTCCATATAAGCATGATCAACTAAGAAAAAAACAACCATCTTTTATTTTAAAAAATGCTTTTGCCTAAAAAAAAAAAAAACAAACATAAGCTACAAATTTCTTATTATATGAGAACCAAATGAATATTCACTTGGAACCAAAAGAAACTGATTTTATGTGAAAGAAAACGCAACCATCATTTAACTCACGTGACAAATGGTTTCAGTTCTCAAAGAAGACGCAAATTCATTTTTTTAACACTACTTTCAGTATAGCTAAAGAAAACAAAATCACTCTTTTGAGTCTTGACAAATAAACTTCTTAAAGCATTCATAGCATTTTAATTGCAGTGAAAAAACAGAGGAAGAAAGGGGTGAGTATTACCTATTGAAGGGCAGTGAACGGAGGTGCTTCAATCAAAGGTCAACGACGAACTCGAGCAAGCTTAAAACCCGAGTTCCGGCCAAGATCGAAAGAGAATACAAAAGATATTTTTTTTAGCAAAAGGTAGTGATTTTATAGTATTATGGGGACAGAAAAGCTTGTCCAAAACGAGTGCAATATGATAGTATTTATAGGAATGAACTAGGGTTCTTGACTCAACATTTAGGCGGGATTTCAAGAATCGTTCGAATTCGAAATCTTTCTCTGTAATTCTTCATCAGAGATTTTCAAAAGTATTTTGGCTTCTTAATGACTGAATTAAAGAAGAGAGATGAGAAACAGGAAGAGGAAAAGAGTCGTTGATTTCCTTCAGAATGAAAGATAATGATTGCACTAAAATAGGCGGGCAAGCTCTGTCCATGGCTGAGAATCAATGAGCCTTCTTTCTGGAAGAGGTAAGACGCGTGAGAACGAAAAGAAAAGAAAAAATCTATTTTAGGGATAGAAATGGGTTAAGTTTAATTTGGGGCTGAAGATTTATTTTCATGGGATCACTTAGTGGGATTTGGGCTGATCGGATGAGTTTTTTGGGCTGCACTTATTTGGTCTTCTCCTTTCTTCCTTTAAATTACATTGGCCATCTAACTTAATAACTAATACTATATATGTTATATACGATGACAATTAACAATTTACAAAATAAAAATAGCACTATTACGACTTTATGCTAATATAAAATATAGATACAAAAATATGGATTTATAATTAATTTAATAAGTACGAACTTGAAATAAAACGACAACCATTGGTTATTTAAGAAAAGGTGTAAATAAGATAATAAAACATGTAATTTTATTAATAGTTATAAAAATGCGACGACGAGGATAATAACAATAATTATATAATCATAGTAGTAAAAAAGTAATGAAAAAAATATATAATTTGATACATTATTAATATTGAAGCTCGAAAATAATGAATCAGAAGAAATGAGGGTCAAAATTGGGTGTCAACCGTAGGATTGACTTGGATTTTGCGAAATGTCAAGTCTCTAATGTTTGGCATATGAATGAACCCAACGAGTTGTCAAGTGGTCTACGGGCTGTAGAAGGGACTCATAGAGATGATCCAGACTTAGAGAAAAATTGGGCTTGAAATTGAGGACTATTGAAGGGGTCTGTGGACCGTAGAAGGGTCAACGACCCATAGAAATTGGTTAGATCCTTGAGTCCCTGTAATAGGTTCTACGGTTGACCAGGACGGTCTGTAGAAAGGTCCAAAGCGTAGACATGTCCGATAATTTTTTAATCAAGGGTGTTTTGGTCTTTTTCTACCCAATTAACCCCTAAATTATGTCATTTTGGCCCTATAACTACCCCTATAACAATTGTTACCCTTAATACTTAGCCTGATTCCTCTCATTCACTGTATTCCCTCAAATTTCCCCAAGTCTTCTTCTCCAATTTTATCTCAAAAGCTCTCAAGGTGGAAGTTAGGGATTCAAGCTTCAAGGTCTCATTCTCTTTGCATTCTTAGGACTTTGATTATAAGGTATGTGGAAATTCACCAATGGATCCCTTTTATCCATTGGGTCCCAAAAGAATCTCAATCTCCAATTCAATTTCACTCAATTCTCTTGGGTTTCATGTGATCCTCCGTGGGTTCAATTCATTGTGATTCAATTACTTATGTTCAGTCTTATTATGCATGATTTGATACAATTATATGATTTTTTATTGATTTCTCATGAACCCATGCCTATGCCTACTTTATGAACAAAGCTTATGAACTTATGAACAATGATTATGAATTTGATTAAGGATTTATACATGTTTTATGAAAAGAATAATTTCTGACTAAAGGATGCTTATAAGATAAATTGTCAATGATTTGTGAAAGTTTTTCTCACAATTGAATGGAATCATGATTTAGATGCTTAGAAGGACAAGTGTCTATTATGAAGAAGTTAATGAAATTATGATTCAAAAAGGAGTTACTCTAATTTGGACTTATGATTGGATTGGTAGTCTTAATTGTGCTTTTCCAAGTATTTTGATATGATTATGATTATGATTATGTCTTTTCCATTGGGATTTACTTAGCACCGAAGGACTTTGAGATGGAGGCTCTCCCGTTAGTAGAGGTCGGGTCTCTAGAAGCAATATCCTTGTCTCTTAACTACGTGCCCCCATAGGATTGTCTTAAATGACCTAGCTAGTGGATATACTTTAGAAAAGAATGAATGTGACAAAGTTCTACCATGAAAAATAGATTCCTCTTTTTGGTGTGACGGTTATACTGGATTCCATGTTATAGCTCACATGGTCTTATTACCAGTTAATGGTAGATACCCCACAAATGAACTATGTTTTCTTCAAAGCCCCACAAATGAACTATGTTTTCTTCAAAGATTTTATGAAAGCTTCTCAAATGATTTTAAGTATGCATTGACCTCGTATATGATTTATGATTTCTTCTTAATGGCTTTTATCACATTTTACTTGTTCTTGTATTTAATGTTTAAGTTCATCATGCTATCATGTTTTACCTTTTATGTAATTTCCCATACTTAGTACATTCACAGTACAAATACATATTTATTCTTATATTGTCTCATAATATATGGTCCAATGTTCCTCCTCCTGGGCATGCTTAGATCGAGATTGCTTAGCTTGATTACTTGGATTGGTGAGTCCTCATGGTTTGAGGGAAAATCCATAGATACTTTTATTGCTTTTGTGGTCTTTCAGTTTCAAACGTCTACGTGGTGTATGCATTACGTTCCAATCATTCTTATGATATTAGAAAAGCTTATGCAAGACTTAGTAGTTTTCTACGTATTCTCATGTGTACTCAGTTGATATCTTTTATGTCATTCTATCATTTGAGAGTTATATTGATTATATCTCTTAAATTGTAATTCATTAAGTCATGTTTATATCATGTGGTTTGTTTAGGGTCTCTCAGGATCCTATTCGCCATGTCACACCTAGGGTATATTTTGAGTCGTGAAACACTAAGTATTCAGAGCATCGGGTTTTAGGAAAGGTTCTAGGTTGTCTGACAAGTTGGTACGAGTAGAGTCTTGTTCATGAGTGTGAAGTGTGTCATATTTATGAATAGTAGGCTACAAGGCATTTAGGAAACTCCACTTCTTTCACTACTCTAAAGTCGTGTCATAGAGATCATTTCTATAAAGGTCTTTCTCCTAACTCTTGTCCTATACTTTTCAGGATATGTCTCATCAAAGATCTAATGCAAGAAAAAATGTGGCTAATGATGTTGAGATCGAGTTTTCTCAAGTGTCGGTTGATCCTTTGGCCAAGCAAGTAACTCATGTCGAATTCTGAGCTACTTTCCAAGTGTTAGCTCCAGTTATGATAGCCCAAGATAATAGAGAGGTCGTTGCTCCCATGAAGCCAATAGTGGGTACGGTAGCAATGAGAGTGAGGGACTTCACTTGGATGAATCCTCTTGAGTTCCAAGGATTGAAAGTCGATGAGGATCCTCAAGAAAGTTGATGAGATTTATAAGATAGTGGAAATTATGGGAGTGTTAACGATGGAAAAGGTGGAATTGGCTACTTATCAACTCAAAGGTGTTGCTCGAGTTTGGTTCAACCAATGGAAGGAAGAGAGGGCTATTGATACGAGCACTTTTTATAGGGAGAAATTCAAATGGTTCAACCAACGTCAAGCGGGATGGTGGAAAGAAGCACCGAAAGGGAAGGAAGCACCCTAAGAGTAACGAGAAATTATTACTCGACCCGTCACCAAGCGAAGCGCTGATATATCCCCCACTTTCGACCACTGAAGTGAGTGACATTGAAGGTGGGGAGGAGCCCATTGATGTCATGCCCGGAGTAGAGTGGATCGCGAGGGTTGACACAATGAGGCAGGCTGTGGTGATCATAGGCAAGTGCTAGAAAGAGGTCGATAACAAGTTCAATACTCTCGAGGACTTCATCCATGAGGAAAATAACAACATCTGCAAGGAGATGGAGGGGCACCAACACGCAGAATATGAGTTAAAGGAAGCCATCACTTCCATGGAGTGTCGGCTCATAGATGCATTAAGTATAATTGAAACCATGAGAGCCGAGATGAAACCACTTAAATAGGGCATTGGAGTTGGAGTATCTTCGTCGTTCGATAGAGATAAGGAGTCCACGGTTGAGGCTCTCAAGCAACCGATGATCAAAGGAATTCGTGATGCGCAAGAGGTAGAGAACCTCCTTTGGCACTTGGAGAAATACTTCAAGTGCAACAAAGTGAAGAGCGACAAGAACAAGATCAACACTCTTCGTGTTGTACCTCTCGGAGATGGCCATGTTATGGGGGAGGCGTAAAGAGTCTGAGATAGAGAAGGGGATTTGCACCATCAACACTTGGGAGCGATTCCGAGAAGAGTTAAAGAAAGCCGTATTTCCCAACAACGTCATTTATGAGGCAAAACACAAGTTTAGGGAGCTGAAGCAGACGGGAAACATATGAGCATACATGAAGGAGTTCACCACTCTCACACTTCATATTGCCAACCTTACAAATGAAGATATGTTGTTCCACTTCATGGACGGGTTGCAAAATATGGCCAAGAAGGAGTTGGAACGATGACAAGTTAGGACCATTTATGAAGCCATCACGTGGGCCAAAGATTTAACCGACTTCAGGCATGACAAGCATGATAAAGGAAAAGGCAAAGAGATAAGACCTAATCATGCCAAAGGTGGGGGAGATCGTGGAAGAGGCAAGAAGCAGTAGCCACATCCCAAGCAACATGACTCCTACCAATCGGATTGCAAGCGGTTTGGACGTCAGAACTATACCGAGAGGAAGGCGCAGACTACAAAGAGAGATGTATGTTACATATGCAGTGGACCACAAAGCTATGTCAGGTGCCTTGAAATGAAGACCATTGGTGCTATCCCGCGAGAACAGAAGGATAAGGATGTACAGGAACATAGACAAGACTCGGGCATAATGCAATTGGGCATGGTTGGACTATGCGGAGCTACTGCCAAGTAGTCAGGGAAGCCGAAAGAATACAACACGCAGTATGTAGACATCTCCGTCAATGGACGACCAGATCGTGCTATCGTAGACTCCGGTGCAGAATCCAACATCATGACCAAGACAGCAGCAACAAGGTTGGGACTGAGTTACAATCGAAGCAACACTCGCCTCAAGACAGTCAATGCACCATTGATTCCCATATGCGGAGTCGCCCATAGAGTAAGCATCATACTAGGAAAATGACAAGGTAAAACCAACTTTACTGTCACTCATTTAGATATCTTTGATATCATTCTTGGGAAGAAGTTCTTCCAAAAGTTCCACACAATGATAGATCCCTACCTCCAACGACTCTTGGTCATGGAGCGAGAAGGATCATGTATGGTACCCCTAGTCAAGGTACCAAAGACGGAAAGATAAGCCCAGTTATGGGCCATGCAGCTTGTGAAGGGCCTAAAGAAAGGAGAGCCAATGTTAATACACACCATTGCAAGTTTGGAAGAAGACAATGGTAGTAAGGAGTCATTGCCACAGTGCATAGAGAAAGTTCTAGAAGAGAACAATGATGTGATGCTAGAAGAGCTGCTAAGGCACTAACCTCCTAGACGTGAGGTAGACCATAAGATCGAGTTGGAGCTTGGAGCCAAGCCGCTCGCATATTCTCCCTATCGCATGGCTCCACCCGAGTTAGAGGAGTTGAGAAAGCAGTTGAGGGCGTTACTCGAAGTCAGTCACAGCTGCCCATCTAAAGCACCCTATGGAGCATCGATCTTATTTCAAAAGAAGAAATATGGGTCATTATTCCTATGCATCAATTACCGGGCACTCAATAAGGTAATAATAACGAACAAATAATCTATCCCGCTCACTGTTGACTTGTTCGATAGACTTGGACAGGCCAAGTTCTTTACCAAGGTGGACCTCTGGAAAATCTACTACTAGGTTCGCATAGCAGAAGGGGATGAACTGAAGACAACGTGTGTAACAAGATTAGAAGCTTATGAGTGGTTGGTGATGCCCTTCGGCTGGACCAATGCACCCACTACCTTTTGAACACTAATGAAAACATCTTTCATCCCTACTTAGACCATGGTCGTGGTGGACAGATTATTGAAGTATGCTAGCTTCATGCCCTCCACAGCCGATTGAAAAGTGAAAGAGGCGGCCAAACTATTTTGTAAGAACATGGTGAAGTATCGGGACTTGCTGGGGAATATAATCAGCGATTGAGACCCCTATTTCACTAGAAACTTCTGGAGGGAGGTGTTTGATATACTCGGCACAGAGCTGCACTTCTCCACTAGTTTCCACCCGCAGATGAATTGACAGACAGAGCGAGTCAATTCCTTACTAGAGTGATACTTAAGGCACTATATGAGTGCGCACCAGAAGGATTGGTCAAGGCTCTTAGACATGTCACAATTTTCCTATAACTTGCAGCGGAGTGAGTCCATAGGGCGCACACCCTTTGAGTTGGCCACATGCCAACAACCCCAAACTCCAAATTCTCTACCAACTGCATTTCAAGGGAAGCATTTGAGAGCTTAACACCTAGCCAGGGGATGGGAGGAACAACTTGGCACTGCTATGTCCTACTTGGACAAGGCAGCCAAAAAGATGAAGAATTTCACCGACCGCAAGCATTGTCCCACAGATTAAAAGGTTGGAGATATGGTCTTGGTGAAGTTTAATCCAAGACAATTCAAGGCACTACGAGGAATACACCAAAATTTGGTGCATAAGTATGAGGGCCCATTCTGAATCATTGTTAAGGTTGGCAAGATCTTCTATAAGGTAGAATTTCCACCTCATTTTAAGATTCATCCAGTCTTCCATGCTAGTGTCCTCAAGCCATACCATGACGACAATGATGATCCTAGACAGAGTCAATCAAGTCGGGCATCAATTACCATCACTACCTCTCATGATCGAGAAATTGAGGCTATTATTGATTGTCAAGCCAAGAGGAAACAGGGACAACAAGTCACTACCATGTTTCTTATTCACTGGAAGGGACAGTCTCCGGAAGAAGTCACATGGGAACGATACGAGGACTTGTGGTAATTCAAAGACAAAATCCGGGAGTTTATGCAGCAGCCATATGTTGTGGTCATCGCAGTATCAGGCAGGGAGAGTGTCATGACCCACCATTTTGTCATACCACTTAGACAAAAATTAAAGCATAAGTGAGTTAGTCTTAGTAGGAAGAATCTAGAGTCCTGTAGAGGTTTGGAGAAGACTCTAGAATATTCAAGAGAAGTTCTTAGAAGACTTTAGAAAACTCTAGACTTGTTGAGAATTCTAGAAAAGGGGCCTATTTGTAAATATGTAGGGATTTGTATAACAATTTTTATTTATACTTTAATTAGCCCCTCGGTGTGTAGTATAAATCGAGGGGCACTCATTTGTAACTCAACCAAGCAAGTGCAAGCAATCTTCAAGCAATACAAAAGCCTTAATTAAAAAAACTCTCTTGTGTCTTTTTCATTTTCTTAGCAATCTAAGTTTGAAAAGATTTACTTGAGCTTACAAGATTATGAAAGAATCGTGAGTAACTTGTCGAGTGTCGCACGGAGTGTTAGTTGAAGTCTAAGTCAGTGACACTATTCTCTATATTTGGAGAGTAAATTAGAGAATGAGTTTTCCAACCACTCTCTATTTCTCTCTCTATTCTCCAAATATAGAGAGGTAAATAGTAGTTCTCCAAATTTGGATAACCACTATTCATACTCTCTATTTCATATTTTGATTATTATATTATTATTTCTACTATATAATATTTGTATTTAACATATTATAAATCATATAAGACCATTAATTAAATCTCTAATATTCGAAATTCTTTTTAATGTAATATAACATTTTAAAAAATATATTATTTAATATATACTACTTTCATCTCAAATTAATAACATTTTTATTTTTTAACATTTTCGTCACTTCAAGTGATATAATTTAAAATAATAATAATAATAATAATAATAATAATAATAATAATAATTATTATTATTATTATTATTATTATTATTATTATTATTATTATTATTATTATTATTATTATTATTATTATTATTATTATT